>JASWJB010000061.1:0-167598 GCA_032433595.1 Conoideocrella luteorostrata
TTTCAAACCCAAAGTAAAATAAAATGCTGATGAGATGATCTCGCTTCTAGTTCAAATCACATAGCCAATTCCTGGCAAACATCTCAATTACATCTCTTACATGTCTGCTCGTGCTTCTAGCAGTTCCACTAGTTTTGCCGGCTGCAACAAGACTCAGCTCGTCACGGCGTTTCACCCACAGCAAGCGCCAGCAGTTTCAACAACACCACCAGTATCAGAAGCAGGAGCACGGGAAAGGAGTAGCAGCTTAAACGAATTATCTTGTGGTACCGAGAAAAAAGACGGTTCTGTCGTCATTCCCGAGCTCCCTCATTAGGTTCCCGGCCTTCGTAACCTGCTTCCTTTTCTGTGGGACTCAAACGCCTTTACATTGACGGCATCGAGATTGGTGAAGCGGATTGATTCTCGGAAGAAGCTGTCTAGCAGCGGGAGGCTGTTGAAGTCGAACCCCTGCTGCTGCTGCTTCTCGATCTCGTCAGTCAACGCTCAACAAAAGTCGTCGTGGATGCAGATATCTTCCAACACAGTAGTAGGCGTCTGTCAGAAGCAATTAGTAGTGATAACGACAGAAGGAAATGCCGTAGCCGACTGACCATTGCCAGTTGATGAACAGTGCTGAACCAAATGGCCATGATCTCGCCAATCATTCGAGCCGGTGACCAAGGGGTCTTGCGTGGAGATGTTGTCAATCAGCCACTGCATGCAGTCAACCTGGCATAATTGTGAGCTTTTTATGTTAAGACTATTAAAAGTTATGGTCTTGACGCACAGGGACATCTGTGTTGTCTTCTGAGCGGCGCTTGGCTAGGCGTTGTGTGACAATAGGCTCGAGATGTTGGTAGAGCGTCTTTGCAGCGCGATGTCGGCGAGTCACTATAGTAGCCACAAGCCTGCGATTCTCAGTATCAATGAGAAAAGCAGCTTGTGATGACGCAGAAACTCACAGCTTCATGAAATTCTGTGTTGTACGCAGAAACTCGGCCGTCATTATCACAGTCTGGAGGAACTCGAGTGCTGCCGCCGTGAACTCGGCGTTTTCGCCTGCGTCGAAGTTTCAGCTCTGGCAGGACCATGGTCGTCACAAAACACTTACTCAGCTCCCGGCCAAAGAATGTGAAACAATTGACTTCGGTGACGAGGCGCTTGACCATGGGGAAAAAGTTTTACGTAGGAAGCCCTGTTTCGTTTTGTCAGTTCCTCTGAGCCCGCGTAAGAGCCAATGACGCGCTTACCGTCTCGGTCGACGTTTTGAAGCTCTTTTTGCAGGGACGCCCTTATGATACTCTCGAGTTCGGGCTGGAGGCGCTGGAGATTTGAAGTGAGCAGACTGCGAAGAGTTCGAACGAAGCCAGTGCCCTCAACACCTCGTGTATCCTGCCATGTAATCCAACGATAAGAATCCAGTACCTATAAAGGCTATGTAAGTGTCTGGAAGCGAGCAACGTAATGAAGTTGGCAAGCTTACGTTTCCTGATAAAATAACGCCCAACATCGCTTTCAGTAAAGAAAGCGCAAGCAGTGCGACGAGCGCCAGCACTGCCATCAACACGGATGTCATGATCACAGCTCTGCGTTTGCTTCAGTATCAGGGCCTATGTCTAGGTCATCCCATATGGAAGCTACTTGCTTAGTTCGATTGTTGTTTGCGCACTTTAACTCGGTATTATTTATGTACCTAAAGTCCCATTGCAAGGATATTTATGGAGAAAGATACGCTTGCCGCCTTAACCCTCTCAAAGGGATAGCGCTATCGTACTGTCTTGGTCTTGTATCCCGACGATGCCGTGTAGCATCCGACGTTGGGGTCCGGTTAAGAACTGGCGCACCCATCTCCTCCAATGTACCCCTAGGTACGGAGTACAAACAGTAGTTTCCTTCGCACCCTTGATGAGATAGGTTGGGGGCCATTTTGCTTCGCATTCTAGCGTATCACTTTATCGCAAGAGCAAAAGCATTCTGTGCCCGGCCGGATTAAGACGTCTCGGGTCTGTGGATTGCGCATTGGGAGGAACATGGTGCAGCGTCATTTTGCCCACGGCTGTTGGACTTTTCTTTCCGTACTACGACATCATTGTGTCCATTTGCTATTTTCTTCACATCCACGACTTTTAAAGTCACGAGTTGACCCTTTTCACTTTTGCTAATCTTTTGGTATCCAATATCGCATCCAGCAAAATGGACCAAATCCCGCCAGGCACGGATCTCTGCACGGTTCCCGCTGGTGTGAGCCCCAGCGGCGACCCGCCAAACTTCGTGAACCCTGTCAACTTGGAAGAGCCGACACTGATTGTTGGCATCCTGTTTGTCAGTGTGTCTACAATTTTGGTGTTTCTCAGGCTCATTGCCAACCGAAAAAAGCTACAGTTACCTGACTGTAAGTAGTGACAATGTCAACCGCGACCGCATGGGCTAACATTTCTACTAAACTCGTAGACTTTACTATTGTCGGATGGATCGGAAGTGTTGTTTACACGGCTGTCGTTATTGCCTGTGAGTAGCACATGAAGTCTCTGCCGCAGGCTGATATACTCACCATTTGCAGTGCGTAGATACAGTCGCCATCACTGGGACGTGCCCGCCTGCTGGTACGTCAGCAATGAGTTCTGGAAGGTGTGTCCCCTTATGAACAGTAATGCGATTGAATAGCGGAGCTGATCAGCCAACGTAGCTCATCTTTGCGCAAAACCTTATTCTCGGCCTGACCCAATTCTTCTCCAAGAGCGCAATTCTCATCTTATACTTTCGGCTATTCGCTGTTAACAGGAAGATGCGCTGGGTGATTCTCGCAGGTCTTTTTTTTGGCGCCCTCCTTTACCTGCCGTACCTGTTCCTGGCAGCGACATTGACAGTTCCTTGGAAAGGCGAGCAGTGGAAGGACCTCGCGACGAATGGCCGGGCGCAAAGAATGACTTATTTCGGGCCCATTCATGGCGTTTGCGGCATCTTCCTCGACATTTATATCCTCGTTGTTCCCCTTTTCATTGTCAACGGACTCCACATGACCACAAAGAAGAGGCTGCAACTCGCCAGCATCTTTTCTATTGCTCTCCTGTAAGGCCGCCACCCATGTGCTTAAGTAATGTAGCACTGACTTTTTTCTTTTCCATAGTGGCGTCATTGCCAGTGTCTTTGCTTGCTACTGGCGCTTCATCATGTATACTGGCGGAAAAGAAAAAGACTATACCTGGGCCGAGTCTCAGCTATTCATCTGGGTGTAAGTGATGTCCGACCCCATTTAGCTCCCGCACTACGCCACGTAATTAACACGATACAGCATGATTGAACACGACAGCGCTCTCATCGTGGGCTGCATGCCTGCGGTGGCAGCGCTCATCCGCGTCGACATCATTGAGTCGGGCCGCCTCAGCAGGCTGTTGAGCAAGACGTTTTCGACCTTCCGGCCCACCCGAACAGACTGTTCAACCGGCAACACCGAGAACGCCAAGAACGCTAACAGCGACAACATCTACAAGAATCCCTCGGACAACAAGAGCAGTATTCCCGACCAGCAGTCCCTCAGCGGCAGCTACTATGAGATGCACGATGATTTCCCTCGCTCACACACCCGCGTCAAGTCAGCGTCAGGTGATGGCTGGCCTCTTGACGGAAACGAGGAGTGCCGGGGTATTGTAAGGACTATTCATATTACCCAGACTCAGCAGATTCAGCACAACCAGTCGAGGCAGTAGGCTTGGTTGACTCTTCCGCCCAAGTAGAAGGAAACAAGCCGATTTTGTACGTAATTTGGTGTCAGACATCACAAGCAAGATTGTCACGAGAAATATAAGTGGTTACAAATGCTTCTCAAAAGAGTGAGTTCTTTTTGTGTGAGATAGACTATCATATTCATTTACTTGAGTCTCCTAAATTTATCAGTGATTCTAAGTTTAAAGAGAAGAGAAATAGAAAGCTGAAGGATAACGATAGTCAAAATGGCCTTTCGCCTTTCATACACCAGGTAGACGCGCAGTTGCGTTGTTCACACTCATCAGTAGGGTGGGTGTCACACAAAAAATGGCGTAGCCAGAGGCCACTTTTCATGTGTAGTTATGACCCTTAAATAGGCTCATAATTTTCTGTGACACACTCCCCTAGCTTGGATTGCAAGCTGCGATCAAAGCTGAACCCATAATGTTGCGCGCCAGGTTTACGTATGTTGTCGTTTGGTTTTTGCCTTTCTAGTGGGCCGGTGACCCTTCGCGGTTATAGTGGAACTGCGACTATGCTCTTGTTGCACTAGTATAGTGGACTCGTTCTGCTCCGTAGTTAATCTAGCAAACTCCGAAAAATCTGCCAAGTCCAGGGTTTAAACTTAAATGGTGTTATCTATGCAGTAATTTTAGCACTAGGAAGTTACAGGGCGTTTGCTAACTAGGCTATGGACCCTCCCGGGCTCATAACTGTCACACAAAAAATAGCGTAGCCAGAGGCCACTTTTCATGTGTAGTTATGACCCTTAAATAGGCACCATCACCCGCTGCAGAGACGTTTTGGGGTGGCGGAGGTAGCCTAGTGTACGGAGTAATATGGTTTTCTTACTGTGCAAAGGTGCCAGTACGATTCGAGCGGGAGAGCCACACACTGTGGGTGTGATCCACGAAACCGTACAAACTTAGTCGGCGTCATAAATCGTGCACAAAGGACGTGCTAGCTGTTCTTGTCCGCTAAATTCCGTAGGAGATTATAGAAAAGTATCCACTTTTCATAAATCCCTTGTTTGTCAGGTTTTCTAGGTACCACGCTAGTGTAGGGGTCCGCAATAGGCCAAAATGCTGTGAAAAAAGCAAATTCTACTGTTTTTTGGCTCCAAAGATTGTCGGCAGCAGAATATGCCTACTAACTTTGCACCTGGACTAACTACGACAGTACAAAGAAATCGCCTCATAGGACTCCACATATATTTTGTACTGCACAATGCGGCCGGCAATATTAGCCAGTCATCCAGCAGGATCGGAAGCTTCTGCCGACTCCGTGCATAAATTCGCAGCAGCACAGTTATGAAGCTGATTGCGAAAAGAACAGCGGTGATAACGATGAGGGAGGAAGCTGAATGATTAGATGGAGCGTCGGACATGTTTATGAAGCGTGTCCAGCACTTCACAATACTAACGATATAGAGTTAATTGCTATTACAGCTACTCGTTAGATTAATTCATTAGATACAGAAATGAGCAAGAAGGGGAATATAAGAGACGTGTGATTCGGTGAGTACACAGACGCCGTGAGGAGAAATAGAAACGGCCAAGAGGTAAGAAATAGATATCATATGTTGGGTTGGCTGGCATGTTTTGGACAATGGGTAACTAGAATATGTGCCTTAGAGACGCACCCTCTGAATGGTGCCAGATGCGGTCGTTACTTCCCAAGGTGTTTGATGCAACTAGGCCGAATCTTACCGCTACACACCAGTGTCGCTACATGAATAACATGAGTTTGCTTAGAAGTATGAAGTAGCGTGCAGAAGGGGTAGTGAGAATTCCGTTGGATGAAATAGGTATCATCCGCTGCTGAGGATACCATCAAAAAATCGTGCTTCTTTATTTTCAGTTCAACGTTTCATGATAGGATGCGTACATACACAAGCATATAGAGCCACATAAAAAACGGCGTAGACAGCGGCCACTTTCATGTGTAGTTATGACCTTTAAATAGGCTCATATTTTTCCCTGTAACATCTAGCTTATGGCTGTGCCCAACATATCGCCGAAAGAGCGTTGCGCTTTCTTTCGTTCGCGGTTAGGGGCTGCTAAACATACCCATTTACTTCGGCGCGATCCACAGCCAGGCTTGTGATTCCGAGAAGCTAGCTTGCAACTCTTATCCCATGCTCACATGCGCCAATCACCAGCAAGCCACCTCTGCAAGATACGATACGATCCCTACCTCACATCGCCTGGCACAGTATGACCAGCACCGTCGACTGCCACAAAGGCAAGACGCCCGCTGCTTGTGGCTTTCCACTCCCCAGTTGCAGCCAGCGCAGCTGGCAATGGCTGCCACTTCTTGATGGCGTACTCTGCCTGTTCTGTCCACTTGAGCCGATCATACTGCCACTTTGTACCAGGCGTGGTCACAAGGGGGTCTAGGTTGCCGTTCATAACCAGCAGCTTTATATCGGCCACGCTATCCTCGGCGGCGTGCTCTTCCAGCACATCAACGAGTTCCCGCGTCGTCGGCTTCCAAAGAGCCCCTTGGCTGAAGGTGGCGAAAAAGCGCCGTCCCATAAGGTCAACCTGAAAGGAAGGGTCCTTATCCAGCGCTTTCTTGACCCATTCTTGGTTGAGATATGACGTGACGTTGCCCTTGCAAGGGTCCATGCAATCGAGATAGCTGTATTTTAGATCGCACTTTTTATTAACTAGGACGTATATCAAGTTAGCATCCTCTTCAGACGCAAGAGAGTCAACCTCTTTTGATGTTGGCTTACTATTTTGTGTATGCCGCCTCCCAGCTGCTACCTCGGCCTTGTACGCGGCGTTGATGTACCGATCTCCGTAGTCCCAGACGGCGTTGCACTCTGCGCTTTCCCCATAGGCAAGTTGGCAGCTTTCTCCGAGCCGCTGCAGCTCGGGGAGATGGAGCGCAATCTGCTCACACGCGGTAGCGTTGAGAATGCCCTTCTTCTGCCTATCGTCGCAGAAGAGTTCATACATGCCAACAAAGGGACCTGTGAAGTCAATAACAGCGTCCACTAGGATAAGAGACTCGATATTGCCCCAGAATGCCGTCTTGGAGTCGAACCGCCGCGACTCCAGGATATGATGGAGGTAAACAGGGCCGTAGTGCCCGCCATACGATTCCGCCGCAATATGAATGGAAAGATTCTGTTTAGCTGGGAAAACGTCTGAAAAGAAGATGTTCAGGAATTGCTGGAAGTCCTGAGCGGTATCTTCTTCCCGAGCGGCAAGTGTGAGACCGTCTGCAAGGTGCGATAGACCGGCTCCGGCGGGCTGATCGAGGAAGACTAGGGACGCATTATTGTTCCACGACCAAGGGTTGGGCTCGGCCTTGTCGACTTCAGGTAGAAGCCAGCAGGGCCCAATCTCGTCAAATAGGCCCAAAGTTGAAGATGCGCCGGGTCCGCCATTCATCCAGAGGATAATGGGGTCATTTTCTGGATCATTGCGGCTCTCAAAGAACCAGTAGAAAAGGTCGTGACCGTCTCTGACATTGACAGTACCGGTCCATTGGGACTCGCCGTACGTGGGACATGTCGAATTGTCTTGTTTCTTCTTGGTGAAACGATCGCCCTGGAGGGTCGATTTCCTAGCGGTTGTTCGTATTTTTGCAAGTTGGTGCTGATTAGATGAAGCAGCAGGGACAAGAAGCGATCGCTGTATAGCTCCTGCGCCACCCAGGAAGGCAGCCAGGATGAAGGAGGTGAGGGCTCGCATGTTGGCAGGGGCAAGCTATACCTGTCTTGTGATTTCCGGTAGAAAAGCAATCAATATAATCGACTCGCTACTCGCTACCCTGAAGTGCTGTCGCGAAGATGCAGTGAGTGCACGCACGGCTGCGGAGTGCTACTCTCTCGCCGTTGACGTTAATTACGAGCCGTGGGCGGTGCTGACATCATTTCAAGGACCAACATAGCTGGAAATGCGGGGTGGCAGCATTTCAGCCACTCTTGGTGTTATCACGCTTTGTCGGCACAAACCGGAGGCTGGCTATGCAATGCCTAGCCAACACCGAGCGACAAAAGCCCTTCGTTTATTCCAAATTACCAATCGAAAGCATGCACGGAAGAGGATCACAGGCAAGAAAGCCGATGGCAGGCACTGTGCGGTATGAGCCGTTTATCGAGCCATTCATTGCGCCGTTTCATGTACCAGATGGATGGATGGCTTAGGCCGGTACGGAGCAGAACACTCCCCCATTTTCTTTTCGAATGCCTGACGCCAAGCGTCCATCTGATTGTCAGTTCCTCAGCCTGTAATCTGGGGCAACTAGCTCCGTGCCTCATCTGGAACCTTCCCAGATTTAGAACCTAGACAGGAGGTAGCAGGTCCACTTCGGGCACTACGTCGCCTAACGCCCGCCCCCTTCAACTTGGCAGCTAGTTAGGGAGTACTAGGAGCAACGCTTCAAGATTGAAGTAAAGGCATGCAAGCAAGAGTAGATATTCGTGAACGTTAGCGGCATCTCCAAAAGAATAAGGAATTTCTCGTCAATTGGATATGAGCCCAGGCATTATTAAAACGGTCTCTGCAAGGGGCAGGGTAAAGCCAGCATCTATCGCCTTCTTACGCCGCGCTAAAGCATCAACAGTCAAAGCAAGCTAATTCTACTGTGGTTGACTCTCACCCACAATCACGATGGTCGCTCGCGATGCAAGGCCTTGGGAGCCCAGTGCGTACGAACAGAGGGCGTCTGATACGTCCATCGCTAAAGGTGGCTCCGGTCAAACCTCTGCGGCGCAGGTGAGCCTCAAGAAATATTCAAGATCGCGTTGGGCGGGCGTGAGACGGTTAGCGAGGAACGCTAATGGATCATGACACCCCGCAGTACGCCATTTGATAGCAACCCGGGCTATGAAGTGGCCCACATCATCGGAGAATGGCCCAATAATTTAACAGCATGGCAGAGGTGCATATTTGGACGGACGCGGCATCATGATTGGATCACCATATCGACCCCTGTCGCTAAGTCCTCCTCGAGGTTCTTTAATGCTGGATCGGACAGACATGAGTCCCCAAAGCAAACTTTCCTTGTCAGAAACAATAGGCGTTTTGATATCACTTGCTTACAGTTAACGAAGAAATGCCACCGCTCAAGCATACTGGCTGGCCGACTTCTCCTTCGGGAGGTTCAGCGCTTGTACCCGCAAGTCACGTACACTTACAGCGGCGCTCATCTGACTCCTCCAATCAGGCTTTGCTTGGTATCGCCATTTGTCTTCTCATAATGGCCATTCTCCTTTTTATTGTCATTGGTATTTATGTTTCCCAAAAGCTTCAGAGATTTGAACAGCATATCAAAGCTCAGATAAGGAGAGTCAAACGCGCTGTACCCGATGGCCGCGAAGGCCGCGATGGCAGAGATGGGTTACGTGGCCCGCCTGGTGATCGTGATGATGGTGGCGAGGCCGGTGTTAATTTAAACGACATATCGCCAATTACTGAAATGGAACATAGAAGTATTAACTATGCCCCTCTACCGGCTCAATCATCTCAACCTGCTCAACAAGTTCAACCAGTTGAACTAGCTCAATCACAAACAAAGTCCACATCTCACGGATTTACTAGGACGGTTTCGACTGCTGCAAACGGTGTAAAAATCATGGGCTCATCATCGGCCGCCAAGCGTGAGACAAGACGAGAGTACAGGGCGATTGCACCCAAGCCATCAGCTACAGGTAAGAAATTGCTTCACAAGTCAGTTCATAATAGGCTAATCTTGAAGCAGCGACTCGCTCTGTTGGCACAACGAATAACGGAGATTCTATACCCTGCGTCAGGGACGATGTATGTAAACGACGTTTTAATACTCAAGAGAAACTTAAGTGAGCTCAAACCGCTTACATATCTGCTATGTAAAACGCTAATACAGCTGCAGAGATCACTTGGAAAATCACGTGTGTAAAACTTGCGGGAAACACTCTCCAGGCAGAACTGATCATAAAAGACATGTAAAACGACACACCAGTAATAGACTTTAACGAACATCAGAGGCACTCTCGACGCTTGCAGTGAGAGAGAGAGAGAGAGAGAGAGAGAGACGTTGTGCGAGGAGTCTGCGATGTATGGATGGGTAGAACCGGGGGGCAGGGCGACTACGTATCTAGTTCAATTCGATAGATAACACAACTGTGTAACAAACAGCAGTATAAGAGGGCAGTGATCAAATGGTCTAGCATTTACATAATATGTACGCACTATAGATTTTTACTCTTTAGATAGAATTACTAGATAGTCTTTAACTAGATCACTTATCTGAAATTATTATTTACTTAAATTATTATCTAGTTACGATCTACAATCTACGACCAACGTGACACTAACCCATTGCTCAGACCGACGTCCTGTAATATCTGCCAACATAATTCTAGGCTAGGTTTATCCTCGGACCAATCAAAGCCGTCACAGCTAAGCAGGTTAAAGCGGCCAGAGCTCAGGATCTCGTTCAAGAAAGGAAGTGGAGCTGTTAGTTTTCCTCGCTGGATATGGCTGTAATTAGCCCAGGTCTTGTAGCCGGAACTCCAGAAAAGGGCGTTGCCAATAGCGACGACTACCTGTGGCGGTTGGCGGCATCATGCATTCGGATCGGGGCATGCAACGCCAACCAAGTAAACTGTTGGTTTCAAGTGATTAACGTGGCATCTCTGGCGTCGATCATCATTGGTGCGACTCTGGAGCCGAAGTCGGTGAACGAAACAGCCAATACAGTGACAGACGCAATAAGATGGCATGACATGGGGCCAGTTCTGGGACATTCTGAAGAGGCTTGGTTACAAACTCGAGTCTCTGCCCTCATCGCATTAGTTATCGGCGATCCGGAATGACATTGAACGGCAGCAAGAACACCCCCTGTGACCACTAGCACATAAATACGCAAAACACTGTAAGACATGACTTTAATGTTCGCCTCATGTCCTGCTTGCAGATATTACCTAACCATATTACAATTGACTGCAGCTCAAAATATCTTGCGGATTACCTGTGATGGCTGTGATTGGTTCAAGGATAAATCTAGCCTGGATTTATGTTGGCAGATATTACAGGACGCCGGTCTGAGCAATGGGGTTGGTGTCAACGTTGGTATTGATGTTTAAGTAAACAATGTATTCAAGTAAAAATCTTTGTTGAAGACTATCTAGTCATTCTATCTAAAGAGTGTAATTTGGTGGTGACTATATACCAAGATGGTCACGTCGAAATGCAAGCGAGCGTTATGTCTGCTCACTTATTTTAACTAAGCGCGACATTCACTGGCCGTCGTGTCCGACGTTTTCCTGGGCCGTGGTTTGTCTAGGGTGGTGGCTCTGCAGCCGATCCCTCCTACGGCCCGTTCTGCCAGGGTCGTGACATTATCACTTAATTCACTCGGCTCTCTTCTGAACGCACTGCAGCTCACAGTAGACGGATGCAATTCACGAGTCCAAGTCTATAGAGTATGCAGTCGAGACCATTATCTCCATCGACCGGGTTCAGAATCCTCATTGTGGGAAAGTGTAGTTAAGAGCACCCATAAGTGGTCATTCCGTACTGCAATAGCACGCTCTTGAGCAGCACATATCCGTCGCAACGCAATCTGTGTTTGCGCGTGCTACATCCTTCACCTCAGGCTAGTACGACGTCGTACGGACCAGGTGGTGACTAAATGTGGCTCGGTACTGTGCGATACACGCTCTACTGCGTATTGCACTGGGAGCTAATTTTGGCTGTTCAGTGCTAAACCGCAAAATTGGCTAGTGTTACAGTTGCCTAGAATTCGTTATGTAGGTTGGGTGCAGCTGCCTCATGGTAAATAAACGGTATTAGCCACAATTTGTCGGTGCATGGTCCGTGCCTGTAATTAATAAAGATAGTGAGGGCGGACAGGAGTTTCGGTCGAGAGTAGTGTAATTCTTCTGTATCAAGGCTTCCCAATTGTCACATAAAACAAACATGCTCTAATTGCATAGTAATTATAATATGTGAGTGACAACAGTGCTATTTCGATCTCGTATGGGGGCCAGAGCTGTGCACGGCCTCGAGGCATTTTCTTTTAGGCAGCCGCTCCAATTACGTCCACTGCCAGCGTCCTTCGGTTGATGACAACACACCGAACGGGGAAAGACCATGCTTGCAGCTGTTTTAGGGCGACCCCGCACCATTCAAATTCGCTCGTAACACCTGCCGAGTAGCACTCCTCTACCTGACGGAGTTAATATAACACAGACAGAAGGGAGGCTAAGAGATCTATCAACCATCTGACTCCTAGCATCATCGCCGCCACATCCCAACCCATCATCGTACACACGCAGGAAAGAGCTAGATGAGCATGGCTCTCACGTTGGCAATCTGGAGCACATATTCTATTGTCACGATAACCCTCGGAGCTGTAGGTTTCATCTCTTTTTTTTAGCCCCGAAGACTGCACATCGTACGCGCTACCATTGTATGTAGATTTCCGCCTACGGAATATCACGAGCCATCTAGCTTCTCTATTTTCACCCACTCTCTCGCTTCCCCGGCCCTAGGCTCGCTGCGGTTTCCAACGTCTGGTACGCATATCACTGGTAGGTTACCAAAAGTACGCACTCGTTTCGTGAATCAGGCAATAATTTCCGCTTGCAGGTTATCGGGAAGATGGCCATGGGCTGTTGAGGATGCCCTACGGAAATATGGGCCGGTCGTGAGAGTCGCGCCTCACGAGCTTGCCTTTTTCACCCCTCAGGCGCTCACAGGTACGCGCGGAAGCCATCTTTCAATCGACCGGCCGCTCATGCTGCATAGATATATACTCCCCGCACCACAAGAATATCGAGATTTTTGTCAAGACCAATTTCCAGAATCGTGGAAAAGACCTTGGTGGTCTTATCTGGGAGGAAGATCCGGTTCGACATCGTGAAGTCGCCAGGAAGCTGTCCCCGGCATTCAGTAGCCGATTTATCCGATCGCTGGAGCCCATAGTACACGAGTACATGGACTATTTTGTTACACAAATGAAGGATCTGGGTGCCGATTCCGCCGGCGTTCCGCTTGTGAGATGGACCAACTGGCTGGCTATGGATATGTCAGCAGATCTGGCTTGGAACGAGAAGATGCACCAAATGAGAGACAGTATGATACTCTTCCCCATCTGGGTTATTGGACTTGACGCTCCTTATCTATAAGACTGAGACTGACCGCGCTGTGCTCATAGGGAAGGATTCGGTCCATCTTGATGCCCTCCTCAGCTTCAATTCGTTTGCTACCGTCTTGCAAGTCTTCAAAAGATTTCCGCTCTTTAAGCCGCTGCAGTATCTATTTGCTCCATTCGGTAAGATCACAGTCTTTTCCCAGATAGAAAGAGCAACCCGGAGTAGCGTCCTTCGGCGCATTGAACAGAGAGGCAAAACGGAACACGTAGATTATTTCGATCATATTCTACCAGTCGATGCTTCACTGCCCAGCAATGAGCGTGAACTGGTGCATATAGGTTCTGTAGCACTGCAGGTAATGTTTGCTGGCTGGGGACCAATGGGCGATTTATTCTATGGCAGCCTCGTGCTTCTCCTCGAGCACCCCGAGTCTTACGCGGCCTTGGCTGCGGAGATCAGGCGATCTTTCTCAAACTATGAGGACATTGTACCAGAGGCGTTGTCGCACCTCTCTTATCTCCATGCCTGTGTGGAAGAGACGCTTCGCATGCTTCCAAGCAACCTCACTGGGTTACCGCGCATAAGCCCAGGCGCTGCGGTGGACGGCCAATACATCCCCAGAGGGGTAAGCACTCCGGTCATGGCTCTTCAATTTTTACCCTTTACCCACGCCACACAGTACACATAAGAAGGTAGTTACTAATGACCATGAATTAAACAGACTCATGTGCAATCTTGCCTTTGGGCCCTAGCTCGTCATCCAAGCTATTTTCATGACCCACTCCATTTTCGACCGCAACGCTGGCTCCCGTCATCACATGCAATGTACGACCCCGCCTTTTCTGGGGACCACCTGAAGAGTTTATTGCCATTCAGTCTTGGTCCAAGAAGCTGTCTTGGGCGAGAGATGGCATGGATTCAGGGCAAGTTGTTCCTGGCCAAGGTGCTTTGGACTTTCAACGTGATCAAGGTGCCAAATCAATCTTTCGACTTAGAAACAACCCTGCTGCATTATGGCTTTTTTGAGAAGCCAGAGATATTTGCTAGATTTGTGCCATTGCAGAGATAACAAAGACAGCTTTTGAGCAGTGATACAAACTAATCAGAATCTAAGCGCTAGTCACATAGCTAACATATCTCCTGGCCTTTTCCTTTTGTCCTCTGTTTGCGATTCTATGACATAAATAGTAAATAAGTAATCATGTTCTGTGGAACTGAACATATGAGTCGTAACTTGTATTATGTATTGATATGATCTATCAGTTTGTTTCTTCGGCGCCGGGGTCGTCTTCTATCGGACTTCTATTAATGTAGTTTATATCTGCTACGTGTCATAAAACTATTGCTTTATAAGATGTCAAGAGCAATTTGACAACAGTGAAAATTGGCCAAAACAGAAGGATTGCATTGAATTAACGACTAAAAATAACCAAAAGTGATGATGCTGATCTTGTTCCTTATCGAGTGGTATTTTATTGAGACGAGAATAGCTCCCCGCTCGGATAGTGAGACTTCCAGTATCAGACTAGAAACGAGTGGAAATGGGAGGCCTCCTGCTGGAGGCCTCACAGGCAGGAAGAAAAGGCATAAATTGAAGCATTCCGGCGGGTTCGTCAGACGAGGAATTCATCACTTTTCATCATCGATTATCGTCAGTTATCACAGTCATCAATTGAATCCAATCCATTACTACCAATTTCCACTGCCCACAATTGATCATAGTGCTCATAACTGCAACGTATTTTCACTCGCCTGCAAATCTATAGATACCTGACCACCAAGATCCCTCTGTTAGTTTATATATCACGTAGCTAGGCCAGAACGTGTGGGGACTCTCTGTATTGTACTGAAACTTGCTTCCCAAGTTATGTGTGTGCTCAAGGCTCCACACCCTACGGAGTCCCCGGTTTAGTCTTCCCGTTCTCCGCTTTTGGCTTCTGATTCTCCTTTTTAAGCCATAGTCCGTGACCAGATCCGTCCGAAGTGGAACATCCAACTCAAACAGGCAGGGCACCCATGCAAAGCCTGTGAATGATATACCGGCAAACAAAACACGCTGAATAGCCTTTCGATAAAGGGCTCGTATCTCGGCCTGGATCGCAGGAGCAAAGCTTTTTACGAATTCTGCCGAGGCATGCTGATACGCACCACCACCCGCGAGGTGGCCCGCAGCAACGGGGTTCGACAAGGCTCCATCAGCGATCATGGTGTCCACATAGTTACCAAAGATGGCTGCCGGGATTGCGACTCCCCACATGCTACCCAGGGTACGAATGAAGTTCCAGCTCCCCGTGGCAGCTGCTTGATCAGCCTCTGGAACTGAGACCTGGAAAGCTGGTAGCTGTGAGTTTAATAACAGTCCTGCGCCTATTGGAGCAGTGAACATGTAGGCAACCCATTCTCCAGTAGGAGAGTCTTCATTGAGGCGCGAGAATAGCCCCTGCCTGGAAATAAACAGGCAAGAAAAAGATTGACCAATAAATAACGGCAGTAAAAAGGAATGTGTTGATAGCGATGATGGTGGAGGTACGGTTGGTGAACAGTTGCGGCGGCATCACGGGTTCAGCAGGAGCGAAACGACTAGCTTCAAAGGTGCCGAACAGAAAGAAACTCGCGAATCCAACAACCAGAGGTAATAAAGTGCGCCACGAAGACCACGGGTACCGAGTCTTTAAAGTGATAACATTTTAGTGTGCGGATATTTCATGAAAATCTTGTACAGGATTCCACAGCAACGGAGAAGCCATCGACGTGTGTATCGCACTTACACCAGCGTACGTCAGGGATGTCAGCATCGAGGTCGTGCGCCAATCAAAATACCGTGTCCTACATGATCAATGCTCTTAATTCGGGTCCATATGGAGGTATCGCGCCGATGGTTCACGTGAAGGAAAAAGAACATGACAATGAGCGAGATGGCTCCGATTGGCAGATTAATGTAAAATGTCCAGCGCCAGGAGATGTTGTCGACAATGACGCCACCAATGAAACCACCCATTGTAGTACCGATGCTGTAGATGAGCAAAACGATAGCAATATAATTTCCACGATGTCGTAAGGGTACAAGATCAGAAACGATTGTATCTGTGCCGTCTTCTCATTAGCAAATTGAAACTGTCCTCGTAAAAAAAGGACAAAGCCATGTTATTAGAGCCAGCAACAGCTCGCGATTGGTGATATACTTGTGTCTTTCATATTTCATATCACATACCGTACGCCACTAAAACACCTCCAGACCCAACGCCTTGAACAGCGTGACCAGCGATTAATGACGAAGCATTGTTTGCACTGCCACAAATGCCAATGCCACTGCCCAGCATGAATACGGATATGACAGATAGGGTTATCCAACGGCGGCCAAACAGGTTGAATAGCTGGCTAAGAAATGGCTGAAAAGCTGCACTTGCGAGAAAGAAAGCATTTGTGAGCCAGATCCAGTCGTCCCTAAGGGGGAATTCGGCTAAGATGGCCGGCGCTGCTGTGGTCAGCACTGCGTTTTCGAGGGCTGCAAGCCATATCATAATCCCGAGGCCGGCAATAATTACCCAGAAATTAAAGCTATGCTGAAACTCTTGAGGATTTGATCTTCCCGGACTCTCTGGTTGGGTCATGGCCGCCGAGTTTCCTACGCCTCTCCCCAAGGAGCATGGAGCGAGTCACGTGGTCACCTTTCAGCTACGATATTTATACGGCGATATCGAGCCTCCCACCTTGACTTGTTTTCTTCTTCTTATAGACATACAGACACAGACTTATTGAATATATTACAAGTTAAAGCAGTTGATCTAGATCACTCGCACAGCCGCCCCCCTGGGCAACCCACACCGCCCAAGCTCCTCAACCCCAAGTACACGGTCGCGGAGGGTCAGACTTTTACTTTCAAGTTCAGCGGCTGCGAAGGCGTTTGTACCATTGCTATTAGGAACAAGGACAACCCCAAGGATGTGAAGATCATTACTTGTAAGCTCTTTGACCTAGCATGTGCTGGCAATATGAAGTCCCGCTAGTGATGTTAGCTGATTACTTATCAATGTAGCCGACGCTTCCGGTAGTTCCCTCGACTGGACCCCCAAAGAACTCGGTTCTGACACCTATAACATTAGAATCACCAACAACGCCAGCAATCAAAACAAATACGCCGGTCCGTTTGACTACAAAGGAATCGGTCCTCCTGGTCCTAGTACCTCTGGCGCCAGCACCACTCGTCCCTCTACTAAATCCTCTATCAAGACCACGTTAGCTCCCAGCAGCGCCAAGACTGACAGCACCGTTACGTCTGCTGTGACTAGCAGCGCCGGCAGCGCGTCTGCAACTTCTGCCCCTACTACCACAGCCGGTGACAGCAACGACACATGTCTGATGTTACAATTTGTTATATTCAATAAACTAACACTTTGTAAAGCCAAATCCACTTCCACTAGTAGCACAACGATCCCCAACGCCGGTGTCCGTGCTTCTCCCTTGGCCCTCGTTGCTGGTGCGGGCGCTGCTTTCGCCTTCCTCGGATGAAATAAGCGGGATGGCAGCTTTTTATTGAGTACGAACAGACCAATGGGTCCAACATGGCAAGACTCTTCTAATGCTTTATTCTCCACTCCAGCTTGTTTTGTGTGTCGCAACTCATTTGGGTCTGATCCGCAGACTGCCTATTCGGGAACCTTCTGGAAGCTCACATATATGATATGAGACAAATGTGTAATCTTGAAAGGCAGTGTACACACTCTTGATTTCACGACTACGTAAGCGGTAATTTTGGTTAGGGAGGGATTCCGTGTGCAGTGGGTGGTGAATTAAATAGTAAAGCAGAACGCAGGTGTCTGCTCCGTGTAGGCGACTTCGTGGACAGAAGAGGCTATTCTATGGAGGTCTGGATTTGCAGAATTCCTGACCTGTACTTAGTGTCACTCCAGAATTGATGTTATAATCACCAAAATATGCTCTTCCTACAACTTCCGTGCTCAACAACATGTTGTGCTTTGATCAGTAGTGGCAGTGTCCAAGGCAAAGGCAATACCGTGTGCGCCGTCTGTTTCTCTGTCGAATCACGACTTTCGTAGGGCTTTCAGTTAGTTTCTTGGCAGTTTATTAAAGATCTTGGCTAGTATAATCTAATACATCATACGATGCCTGAACAAACAGCTAGCGTAGAATGCCCCTCAGCAAAACGCCGCTCAGAGCAGACCTGGTCATGGCCAATCGAAGAACACCGAGTGTCATTTCCTTGTTCTCTAGAGTCGCAGTGATGGCTGCACTCGTGGCAGATGTCATATGAGTTGCTATTTCTTTTCGTCTTTCCTATCACTCAGTTGACAAAAGTCTACTCCTCTGCGGCTGCTTCATCCCCGCCAAGAGAGAATGGATCCCATGCGCGCAGAGTTCATTCTTTCTCGGATGAGACGAGGCGTCTTACCCCAAAGAAACCTGACCTGATGCTGATCAACTTCGCACACAGAACGGAGGAATAAGACAATGTAATCGCCATCTGCAGGTTTATATACCGACTCTAAAATTCGGAATGGTTTCGGCGTCTCTAACCCCTCATAGAGGGAATGAGATGCCCCGCAGGCAAATATGGAGACGACAGCTTGACGCAAAATGCGCGACCGAGCAAAGATGAAGCCTATTTAGGAGCTTGGTTATTCTCCCCGCTATGTATCTAATTCTATGCGCATTTTTCCTTTTATTGTCTATTGCTGTTGTTGGTGGGACGTTTTTGGGGCGCTGGTGGCAATGGGACGGGGCGCCTTATAAGCGTGAAGATGCCGACGGTGTAAGACTTGGTCCAGAAAGCGCGCTCTCAACGTGGGTCAAGTGATAGCGATGGGTGCATGCTCTGTCCTGCAGTCGGAGTACCAGGATTGACCCCAGGCCGTCGACTGGACGGAGCAAATGTTACAGATTCAGACTCTTCTTTCGCCAGCCACGTGCATCTCTTGTGGGCAGTCCAAACGATAACGAACGAACGACCAAACGAGCAGCAGGGGCTTAACGAGTACGAACAGCGCCCCATTAGCGCATTGAGCCGCTGACGGTTCCGGTTCCGGCGAATACCCGTTTAGGCTCGTGCCGGTTGCGTGCCAGATAAACGACCTAATGGCGGCCCTAGAACGGAGTGGCTCCAGTACGGGTTGCAACAGTAAGGCTACTAAGAGTACCAATTTGCCCCTACTAGTGTCTTGCTTTGGGCGTAGTGGGGTCTTTACCAGTTTCTGTTTCATACTTCATCAGTTAGCTCACAACGTGCCTCATCCCGTGTCTTTTAGTGGCACCAGCAGTACGGAGTAGTAGTACTAGCTAACTAGTGATGTTGCATCCAGTCGAACAGACCAGCCAGGATCTCCCAGTCTGTCCTGCGGCGCTCCGCATCAGCCTTCCCAGAACATCAAATTTGCGGTGTATCACAGAGGCTATTTTGCGTACTACAGTTCGGTGTTGGGGGGACAGAATACAGAGCGTTAGTACAAGCTGGGTTAGCCACCAGCGTCGTCATCATAGTAGACATTAATATATGGCTGGGCCCTGAACGAAGAAATGAAGCAAACAAAAAAAAAAAAAGGTAAATCGTATTGAATACACGTTGGTGGGTTAGTAAAGGGAACAACCCAAGCAACAAAAAAGTCAAACCACTTGCTCGCTAATTACCCTCGTCTTCGTGAAATTGTGACTCTTCCAATCGTGCTTGTGGCATAATCAAGCTCCATGCCTTCTCAAGCGCCATGTTGTCAAATGCAACATCGGGATGACCCTCCTTGTCTTGCCACACACTGCCCGTCTTTTTGACATCCGACCAGCCATCCATGTTAATTTCGCCCTCGGTCTTCCCGCCGTTGATATCGCTATTAGCGCCGCGTTCTTTCATGCCGATGTTGTTGGCATATTCCCACTGGGCAAAGACTGTGGGCAGGACACTGTAGACGATCAAGTCGCCGGACAGGGTCATGCGGCGCATCAGCAGGTCCACGGGATTATCGAGGTCAACGGCAGAGCGGAGGAGAAGTTTGGCGGCACCGGTCTGGCTGATTGCGTACGCGGTGGTGCATACAATACCGCCGGATAAGCGGACGACCCGTTCGTGGCCCATTTTTGTGCCGAAATAGTCCTTTCCCTCCGGAACGTGCTCGTCTGGGTACGCGAGTTTTTCCTGGCTGTTGACGCTGGATTCGAAACACTGGCCTAGGGATAGCATATCCCAGTGTGCGGAGTGCCACGGATCATCACGATTGGGTTGGAGAGGGTGGGTTGATGATGGCTCCGGAGCGGCCTGCGCGGCATTCCACCTCCCGTCGTGAATGGGTTTAGAGTTGCGCTGGTCGAGGAGGCGAGTGAAGTGCACGTTCAAGTTGGTCATGATATCTCGCACGTTGACATCCCATGCAGCGTCGGATTCAATAATGAGGACGGCTGGAGACTTGTCGCGAAGCATTTGAGACCAGATCTAGAAAAAGGTCAGGACGGACGCACTCCCACTTGTCAGCGATGGCGGGAAGAGACTCACATTAGCATGCGCTCGCCAACAACCTTTTTCTCCGTCCCTGAGAACGCCCAGCCGGTGGGTTGGTGGCATGCCTTTGTCGTGAATGTCCTTGGCCTCGACGCCAGGCACTTCGACAATGTCCAGTCTGGACAGATAGGCTTGCAGGGTCGCAGCATCCAAACGGTCGAATCGATTCTTCAGGTTGATAAATTGAATAGACGAGAAGCCCAGCGTTGAATTTCCAGCCGCCTCAAGGGCACTAGGCTGATGACTTGAGACATGTTCGGTACTTGTGCCGTGCTTACTCGACGTCTTTTCTCGGAGGAGATCTTTCGTTTGTCGGTATACGGTTGAATGAAAATCGAAAACTAAGAAGCTGGTGACAATAAATATGACAGCCACCAAGACGAATATTCGAAATAAATGACCCGACCGGCCGGAGGTGCCGGTTAATATGGTGGTGAGCCATGTAGGCTGCGGCAAGTTGCGTAGCATTCTTGGCAGCCTGGACCGGGTGACGCGGACAGACCTTTCGAGTGTGAAAAGATGGAGGGGGAAAAAAAAAAGGGGGGCCTTCAACCAAAAACAGGAAAATGACGATTAAAATGCAGAGAAAACAGAATCAATGAATGTCGAAGCTCCGCAGATTGGGTGTCCTATCTCATTGCACAGCACACAGCAAAATACAGCATGGCGGTGCCGCAGTGAGTGATTGGGCACAAAGGGCGCTGTCCAGGCAGCATCACTTTGAGGAAAAAGAAAAAGGACGGGTGACGTTTTATTAAGCACATGGAAGCTAGCCATAGTGAAACCGGCCTCGTATCTTGTTTTAGCGGCTGACTCAAAGCGGGCTCATCCAAAGCTATTTTCTGTCAGATTGGACGGCGCCGTGCGTGCATTGGCAGGGCTGCTGTGGGTGGATTAGTTACACAGCCGCCGTGTGTGGGATTACGGAGTACTGGTACACGGATACCGGGTGAAGGATTACCTGGTCTGGTGTCTGGGCCTGAGGCAGGAATCTGGGACAAGGCTGTGTTAGCTAATAGGGGTGTCAATAGGGGGGATTGGACGGGGACGTCAGAAGAGGATTTATTTAGGATTTCTGTATCCATAATCATCGCAACATTGCCCCAACCAACAATGCGGCGGAAATAGAAGCGCGGCGCAGTGCCGCTATAAGATGATCAGATTGTTACTCCGTACGGAGTAGATTGCTACATGTTTTGCCGGAGGCCATGGCTTGATAGATTTGTTCTCTTGACTCTCCGATCCGCGATGAAGAGCTGGCTGGATCTTCCAACTTCGGAATTCGCAGCACCAGGACCAACAGGATGGACCAGCTAACTTGTGGAGCAATTGTATGACCACTTTTATGCTGCGACGGGGCTGGAGCATTCATCCTAAAAGCTATTGGTCAGCATGACTCAGGGGGATCGCGCCAAGGCAACACCAACAATGATGTTTTTTGTGGTTCACTAATGAACTAGTTAGAGCTCGCGGACGGAGGATTGAGAGAGCGACCTTCGCACTCTGTCCAGCCATCAGCCAGAACGACCCCTGCTCTCCTTTGAAAAAATAGTTCGGCCACCGCCCCATCCGGACAGACTAGGCTCGCGGCTGAGCGCCCGATATATTACGCAGACCCATCTTTCACACAAATACGAGCTAATTATTACTCGCCGTTTGGCACCTGGCAGCGCCACCGTCATTCTCACGCCCCACTGATGACAGCGCTAATATGTCAACATGCATGGGCATCATCCAAGAGCATCCCACCACGTCGTCGCTGTGGCCAGATTTTATTTGAAAAGCTGGTGGGCCTCCGCTTCCAGTTTATTTTATTTAAGAGTCTCGAATGCACACATCTCTGTACGGGATATAGAGAGGACACGGATCCGTCGCCGAAGACTTGTAGCACTTATGGCAGCTGTTGACTGGGGTAAATCCGTCAAATTGATACCGGGCAGGAATTCGAGGCGACAGGTCTTTCAAGTTGATCCGGTCAGGTACCGAGTGGTCAAGCAGCTCCTCAAGGGAGACGTCGTCACTCGCATGCACTCCCGCGGCGCATATGAGGAAGGCCAATAGACTGCTCACAACTAGGGTCGAATCACGAGTGTAAAGAATCGATAGTCGGATTCAGCCAACTTGTGAGCGAACCACACACGAAACTACACGATTAATGGCTTCTCGGGGTCGTTACCCCTGTTTTGCATATGTGACGAGTGCGCCACCTGTGTGTGAATGGCCGCACGCAATATGGCCGTCTTTGCTGATCGTTTTTCATCTGTCGTGGACTTTACGGGCAGCATTATCCAGCACCCCGTTTTGTGGTTAAGTGGCTACCTGATACCGGGTAACCATCTGCCATGGTAATTTACTCAGTAATTGACTCAGTAAGCATGTAAAGCTAGCTAGCTACGATCCCGGGCTGCGCGGCACTATACGGAGTACGGAGTACGGAGTAAATTGAAGCTTATTCCTAGACTTGAGTGGGCCGCGAGAGCTAGCTTGAGAAAATTCGCCTCTTCTCCTCCCCGCCGGGCGATATAGCTATCAATTTTGCCCTCAGAGTTAGCGGGAATGTACCAAATTAATAACGCATCTTATCTCAAGAAATCCTGTGATTGTGCGAGGTCTTGTGATATATTTTGCAGCTGTGGCGCTGAAATTTGTGGTGCTACCGGCGTGGCCGGACCGTCCTCTTCGCCTTGCAAATTTGCAGTGGAGCCCGACATCGGACCCTGACATGCGCAAGCCATACAAAAGGGTGCTGGATAACGCTGCCCGACTTTAATTGAATCCCTCAGACTCTTGGGAATCCCATAATTCGCAGCAAACAAATAAGAATATCATTTCTGAAGATAACGCATGCGTGAATTTGCGTCGCAATCCATGGTGCTTGGAGGTGGTGAAAAATAAGATCAGCAGGAAATTTGTGGGATCAAGGACATCGCTAAACGCTAGAGACGACCATCTAGCCAAGGTGTCGACAAATTAATCGAGACATTCGGGGCGGCGGGAGAGCGGCCCGATGTCTCGATTAATCTGTCAGGCTCGTGGCCATCCACACGCACTCTGCGTCTGACCTAGATGTCTCGATTAATTTGTCGACACCTTTACTAGATACAGCCATAGAGTGGTTTGCTAGGCCTTGGCTGGTTACGCGGACATCAGAAGCCATCAGAAAAAAAAAGGGGCAAAAGTGGGTCCATGATACATTTGGCCAGCTCTACGAGATAACCTGCGAGACACCTCCAGCTTGTGCTGTGATTCTGCGTGTGGCGCATTGTAGCGCAACACACGATGAAGTTAAGGACCTAATACTACTCCGTAATACAGCGGGCTTTTGTTGCCCTATACTCCGTAGTGCTACGCTAAAGGCGCTAGTTTCCGTGCTAGCTGACTATCACATTATAGCAATCAAACTAGGCTGGTTGTTGCAGGAAAGCTGTGATACAGTGCTTTTGTACCGCTCGGGCGTCACACGCAACAAAAGCACCACAAGGCGCCACGTGCGCATACGCGGAATTGCGTGGAATCCTGTGGAATTCAATCAAATCCCTCAGGCTGTTGAATTGCTAACATGCCTACGGAGTAGATGCTAGAAAAAGCCTCGATTCTGCCCACAATAGAAGAGCTGAAAACTAGTCGCACGCCACGGTGCACGGCAATGTGCAACAATCAGAGGCGCCAAGAGATTAGCTCAAGCCACCGGACCCCGCCACAACAGAATAAATAGGAATGGTAGGAATCTATCGAATTTAATGGGTTCGGGAAGGTCTGCGGAATCCCTACTCCGTACGGAGTACATTGTCGGAATCTAGAAAGGGATTTCAGGCATAACTGCCGTCAAATTCCTCGTCAATTAGATAGAAACTAAAGACTACTTTCCACTACGGGCATCGGATGATCATAGCTGCTCACATTGAGACGTCGGGCAAACCGGGCTAATAACTCTCACACAAAAACATGTTCTAATTGTGTAACGGGGCAGCTTACCATTCTGCAGCACGAGTGCTATGTAGGTTTCAGCTTCGCTGCACGGGTTATGATGCTTGTCCCAGTGCCATGAGTATGCCATCACAGGTCGATTAGTTAGGTGCATGACCGAGTACGGAGTAAGAAAGAGTATATCTCATCAAGTAAGGTTCGGAGCCGGTCTCATACGGCCGAATAATCCATACAATTATACCTGGGGTCCTTGTCAAGTCGTATCGGGCGAGAGCCTCGACCAATAGTCCAATCATCTTTCGGCCGCATTGACCAAAACAGAAATGTCCACTATCTTGCTTACCTTCTCCATCTCAGCTATCACCTTGAAAACGTATAGGGCAACCCAAACCTCTGTGACTGAATAGTATTTGTATCCGGCCAAAAAGCTTTTAGTAGCTGTTGAGACCCTGCTCCGCGGGGGCATTATAGAAACATAAGCAAGGCGAATCCGACAATGCAGAGTAGCAATTTGGATGAGACAAAGTGAAGCATAGAAGTGCCGGGCTCTCTGTAAAGGGCATGTGTCAAAGACAGCATGATGAAAGATTTATCAAATGGTTGCTAGTAAGGCGATGGATGGAAAGATGGTTGGTTATTGTACTGTTGGAGGACAGGCTGTTAGGTGCAGAGCCAACGTTATCTTGGAAGGAAACCAATAACCACAAATAGCATGCAAGATGGCCAGCCGCTCACCTACCGGGGCTCAGTGTAAGTGGCAAGGCTAAGGAATTTTGGGGTCCATGCGGCGGCATGTCTGACTTTCTAGCCTAATTTTAATGTTCAACTCCAGAAAGTAACATCAGTCTTTAACAAATCCAAAAGAGAATCGTGCTGTTGCGCCTAATTTATATTATTCAATAAGCTAAGCTCAAGACATGGCCGACTATATTGCAATTGCTGCCCTTGGTGTTACGGTGGCCTGGGTGGTTCTCCGTGCAATCTTGCATTTAACTCAAGATTCAAAGGAACCGACCTTTATTCCCAACTCTATTCCCTTTCTGAATCCCATTCTTTCACTTTTTATACAAAAATACAAACTTTTTATGGACTTATAGTAAATAGTCTTCAGTGCAATTACTTGGCTTTCGTAGTAGCTCGACTTATCATCGGGATACTAACAAGTTGATAACCTCCGGTACAATCTTCCGATTTACAGGTTATGTTTGCCTTTCGCTCGACTATATATCATCAGTGAAACATCTCTGATTTCCTTAGTCGAACGACAGACAAAGATTTTTCCTTTGCTTCAATTGAGGCAGACGCGACAGTAAACTTACCCAGTATGAGCTAGAAGGCAAATTTGACAATAAAGCACGACCCAACGAGTGATACCGGTGATTTTATGACTTTTCACAAATCTTTTCGGCCAGCATTGGCCCTTGGACCAGGTCTCGATGCCATCTGTCGAAAGGTAGTTCAAGGCCTAACGGCATCCTATGATATAATTCCACGACATTCAGGCCTTTGTTGCAGGTATTACGCTGTGCCCAGGTAGGCATTTTGCAAACACAGATATACTTGCGTTTGCAGCTCTGGCAATCGCCAGTGTAGAGATCGTGTCGACCGGCACAAGTGGAATGTGAAAACGGATCCGTCATTTGGATTGGGAGCTGCGAGAGTCTTTCTGCTACCTGATAGTGATATTGACGTTAAGATACATCCTGAAGGAGACCAAATTTGGCGAGTCGTACTACCAGAGTCTAGTCGTGTAGCTCAGGAGAAGGATGATGATGATTGAGAGATACTCAACAGATAACCAAAAGCATATAGATTTAACAGACTGTAAACAGCTACAGTAGATGTCATAAACCAAACAAATTGCAACAAATTTCAGGTCGAGAGGCTTCGACAGCTACATCTCAATAGCTAATATGCAAACTAATTTCATCACACGTTTAGCTCTAGCGCTGGATATGATATTTTATTAAAGCACGTAACCTTGGAAGAACAGCATTTGAAAGCTGATCTAGCCTAGGTTTCCATATTATATATATGCAGCTCTTTTTATCGAACTGAGCTTTTTATTGAGCTTCTATGTAGCCACCGCTATGCGTTCAACTTGTACCGCTCGTAAATGGGCTCGTCTTCCGTCTGTGACTTGTGGCCATTTCTATCCAGCAAACGTGATGGCGCTGAAACAGGTGTGTTCTGCTGGTTCGACAGCTGAAACTCAAAATATACCATGAAATATGCCATGATCATCGTGATCTCAAGCCTCGCAACCTTTGCACCAACTGGGTCCTCGTAACGTTAGCTTCATGGGTCTGACACAAGTGCCATAAGAGTACTCACCACACGGATGGCAGCCAGAGCCCCAACCTACGTGAGTGTGCGGTTCAATTTTCTGGTTGGAATTTTCGCCAATATATCGACCTGTAATAAATGCGAGCGGCTCCGGATAGATTTTGGAGTCCATTTGGACATTATCAACGAGATACGCTGCGAATGGCCCGTTGGGAATAACCTCGCCTGTATATTATTAAATGAATTAAACAACTCCCACTCGCTATTATGAAATAAAAGTGCTAGTGGTCTCCGATCTCATTGATCATGAGTTATAGAATCGCTTACGTTCGCTGTTCTGGCAACCGAACAGCAAGTTCATCGCACATGCCACGTATATCACCAGACCAGCTGGCAATTTTCAGCGTCAAATTATCCCGCTGCGTCATTGTTAAGATGACCTTGTTAAAATACCGAGCCCAGCTCTGCTCCTTGGCCGGCTCCTCTAGAGAGTGTATACCAGCCAAAAGCTCAACAAAACTATGCCGCACAAAATTAGTGGACGGAGCCGCACACATATGTCGAAAAAGAAAACACACGCATCCAGCGGGAAAATCAAGGCCTTTACTCTCATAAAACGTCTTTTTTCCAGCAAGTCCGCTGAGGCTAATAATGTGCTTTCTTCCGACATAGAAGTTGAAATTACCGTTAGATGAGTATTTGGTGCCTTGCATAAGCATATCAAGCCGTTTCGAGTAGAAATACAAGGCGGAGCCTACTATAGGCCAGTGGTAATCCCTCCATTCCTTTGGTGAGAATCTGGGGGGCGGGGCGCGTGCAACCATGCAATAAAGACACGTGAGAATGAAAATAGGTGCCAATGAATAAGAGAGGACAGTTGAACAAGAAACCTTCGCAAATAGCAGACCCATAATTGATGACATCGATCCGGATATTGACCGGTGAATATGATGACTAGTTGAAGTGCGGTTCGCCGCGCGTCAATTGAGACATGAGCGAGTGGACTGTTTTAAAGATGACGAACATCTCGGATTATATGCTACGGTATTGCTACTAATCTGCGGAGTAACGGTGCGGTAATAACGGCGCTTATTCCTGCCCCCCTGACTCTCTTCTTGGTCTCTCAAACCTTGACTGCAGATTGGGACGAGGTGCATGAGGCATGCAACTAAGGGCTAACAATAGTAATGTCACCCGCATAATGCTCTCACCTTCTCGGTACTTTTCCACACATCGTACGATTTTCACCGAATAAAAACTGGAGGGGTAGCATTTATCCACTTTTTCGACGTTGCACCGTTGTTGGTTGGGAACTACTGACAAATTATTGGGAAATCACACCAAATCTGAGTCCCGCACACCACAAGCTTCCCCTTCCCATTTTCCATTGACCGATTCTCATCATCATCTCGTAAGCCTTTGGAGTAAACCATAGAGTAGCTCCGGGCTGACAATATGCTTTCCTACCTTCTTCTTGGCCTGTCTTTTGTTGCGCTCATCGCCATGGCCTGGCGCAAGCTCTACCCGAAGCCCTACCTAGGCATCCCGTACAATGAGGAGTCAGCCAATCGCGTCACCGGCGATATTCCTGACCTTGTGCCTGTCATCGAAGCAAGCGGCGAGTTCTCCAATTCGGTGTTTTCCATCACTACGCAAAAACTGGGCACGCCAATCGCACAATTGTTGTTCCCCGCCATACGCAAGCCCTTGATCATCTTGGATGATCCACGAGAAATCGAGGACATTATAGTTCGCCGCAACAAGGAATTTGACAAAGCCCCAATGGCTATTGACATATTCTCTCCCATGTTCCCACATGCTTCAATCAGCCAGTACACAACGCCTAAACTAAAGGCTCAAAAGCGTTTGTGGGCTGATGTGATGAACACGGAGTTTCTTCGTAGGGCTGCGGCTCCTAATATCCATAAAGCTACTCTTGAATTAATCGAGCTCTGGAAACTTAAGGCATCTACCATATACAAGGATCAGTCCTTTAGCACACTCGAAGATTTCCGGAATGCAGCGCTAGATGCTATCTGGGTGGCTCTGATTGGCGAGGAGCCCGGGATAACACGGTTTGAGATCATAAAGCTACAAAGACAAATTGCGGGCAATGGAGATATTCAGAATAAGCCCCCTGCTGGTGTATTTCTGAAGGAGGAGGTAGCCTACATTGGCCAAACCATAGCGCGGAATTCCAATACTCCAGTGCCGAAATGGGCTCAGAAGCTTGAGACATATACTCCACGATATCGTAAATTTCGATCCACAGTCACCAGAGAAATTAGCTTAGCCATGGAGAAAGCCGTGCATCGCTTCGAGCGTCTTGAAATAGGAAAATTAGAAGCAGACGAATATGATACTTGCATGATGGACTTGGTTCTTCGGCGGCAAGTTCTTGAAGCAAAAAAGGAGAAACAAGTTCTTACCGATCCGACCAAAGATCAGAACATGCTGGATGAGATGTTCGTCATGCTCGTTGGGGTTTGTAATTTGTTCCCGCCAAATTAAGAGCCTCTTGCTAACAGCATTCTTCCTCTAGGGTCACGACTCCACTGCTAATGCGCTTACTTGGTTCGTAAGGTTCATGGAAGCATACCCAGCCGTCCAAACCGAGTTGCGCGTGGCTCTTAACGCTGCCTTCCCCGGTTCTGAGCCACCTTCCGTCGAAGATATCCTTACAACAGATATCCCCTACCTTGACGCCACATGCGAAGAGGGCTTCCGTCTCGCTGGTGTGGCCAAGGGCAATCTTCGCCAAGCGATCGTGGACACAGAGATTCTGGGCTGCAAAATACCGAAGGGAGCCGAGATCTTCATGAACTATCATATTAATCGCACACCTGTTCCTGTTGACGAGTCAAAACGTACTGTTGGCAGCAGAGCTACGGCGGCAAAGCACGGGAATGGTCTCCAGGGGGATGCTGGTCGCGACATTGAAACGTTCGAGCCCAGACGATGGCTGGTTAAGGATGAGAAAACAGGCGAAGAGGTGCTGAATGCCTATGCCCTACCGAACATATCATTCGGAGGCGGCTACAGGGGCTGTTTTGGTAAGTTATTTTTGCATCAGCATCCGGGTGTTATTTTCATCTTGCCATATGCCCATTTGTTACATTAGTGGTTGCTAATCATAAACGTTGTTGATTAGGACGTAAACTCGCCTTTATGGAATTCCGTATTGTTATCACATTGCTCATCTTGAACTTGAAGTTTCTGGAGTTGCCAGGAGATTTCAAGAACATGCGTGCTTCTGAGAAGATCTTCCGACAGCCCGATAAGCCATATGCAAGACTGCGAGAACTGTAATAGACACAAAGCGACCAAGGTATAGGCGATACATAACGGTGGTTCTAGCTATACAGTTCATGAATATAGAACTTGCTCATCTACTTAAGCCTTCGTCATGAGTGTCGTCTCGCGGATGGCCTGATTTGAATCCACGTAGTCGTGACTTTGTTTCGCAATGACCTATATCTCCTAGTTGTGAGTTGTGTCCCAAAGGTTAGCTGGGTCGATCCGTTGCTAAACTTATATCCTACGCACATGTCCTGCACTAACCGGCACGGAGTTAATAAAACAAAGTACATGCGTCGAATAGTGAGGCTGTGCCTCGGATAACGGGATAGTGCAGAATTGAGAAGGCTCAAGCAGCAATAACGTTGAGTGTGTACGCCTATGTGTTCGTAGCCCGTTGGTTATCGTGTCACAACCAACACCAGTAAGCTCGTCGTCGATAACCATAGGAGTCTGTTGGCTGTCTACTCCGTTGTGTTCGACAAGTGGCTATTTCTGACGGGACTGGTTCCCTCATGCATAGTGCGGATTTTAGACAAACAATGGATTGACTTGGACATTGTTAAAGATTAGCGTTCTAGGTGCATGCGAGATCATGGTGCTAGATGCTTAGAGCATATTGTTCCAAATCTTCCACTATTCAAGCCTCGGCTGTTAATCAATGCAACAAAAGGTTGCATTGTCCCAATTCCGAAGGAGAGTGCTATGTTTATTACCCTCTCTTATACCTGGGGACAAACCCGATAACTTCATACCACGAAGTCCATATTTAAGCAAGTCCAGAAACCAGGGGGGACCGATTACTCGGAAGCTTGTGCTGGCGTGTCGAGAAGCACAGTGATTCGGGAGAGCCTTTGAGTCTCCTTCTGTCGTGGAGTTGGGCCTCGGTGGTTGGCAAGCTTTTGTTCGACCTCTTCCGATTGGGATGGGGGGACAACCGCTTCATACCTGGTTGAGGGCGGTATTGCCTACGGGCGCAAGAGCACTTCGAGCCCTCGTATCACCACAACGGATACCCTGACAGACTAGGCAAATTCCCTTTTTCCGCTTTCCAACGCCATCAAGGGTCAAACCCTCACCGTCTCCTCGGCCTGGCAATCCGGATAATTGGCTTGGTAAGTTATTGTCTTTTCTGCTCGGTCTAAAATGGACAGAATGAAAGCCGCACTAAAGATAATCTAATGCACTGAGTTCTAGAGGTCCTAGGCGCCGTAATAAGTAATTATAAAACGCGTTAATTTAGGCCGTTTACTGTTGGTAGCAACTATTCCTCTGCTCTGCTTCTAGTCTCTCTGTGACGTCCCGCTCGACAAGGTTAAGGACTTTGTAAAGACGGCAGCCAAGAGCACCTTCCACCCCACAAGTACATGCGCGATGATGCTGAGAAAGAATGGTGGTGTGGTGGACTCCAGACTCAGGGTTTGGAGCACGAAAGGATTGCGAGTTGTCGATGCGAGTGTGATTCCTAATATTACGAGGGGAAATACCCAAAGCTCGGGGTACGCGATTGCGGAACACGCTGTGGATCTAATAAAATTTGATTTAGCGGCGTGACGGGAAGAATAATCGTGGGATTGTTATACTACTTGCCAGCCAAACTATAGTTGATGAAGAGTGTAATTACTATCTAGTATGGGTCTTCTGTTACATTAAGAATATCAACTATTAATTAAATAACATTATCTAAATAACTTATAATACAAAATAAACTCAGAAGCAAATGTCTTAGCCCCTTCCCTCACCTCCGGGACGGAATCTACTATCAGTTAACATACAGAGTGTTACTGACACTGTCTTAGCCTCTGCTAGCCACCTTTCTCCTAACAATCCTACATGCATAACTATGACTAGTTAATAGGTCAATGAAAGCGAGACAATTTAAGCTGAGGCGGACTCTCCATCCCATTTTCAAGTACGCCTCTACTTCTCTATGCTTAATTAACAATTACTTCTTTGACACCTACCACTACCAAAATATCCCCTTCCTGGGCTATATCCACTCTATTTTCACTCCAGTCTATGTGCTACTAATAAACTTACTTGTTAAGACGTGTTTACACACATATCTTCTGTATTTAGTTTTCCTCTCTTGCTAGGTAATAACGCAATACCTAGCCCCTTTTCCTTCGCCCGTTACAGGACCTTGGATTCTCTTGTGAAAATAATCGGTTTATCCATGGTAGACCTCACTAGCCTGTCTCATTGTAACGGTTAATGGCGTGCTACATCATTACATACATCAGACGAGTTTTTTTCGCATGTACCCCACCGCCATAGTATAAAGCGACTGCACAGAGTTGTCAAGATAACTTGTTTGAGCGGATGTTCGACAACTTACTACTGCTATATTGTAATGAGCGCCTGTTGTAGTATTCTGTGATATATTGTTTTGCTCACCCTAGATCGCCTAACCCCTACCCAGCCTGCTGATATGTACCTAGCTTTGGCGAAGCCGAAGCTCTGGCACGTCTATAGCTTCATCACGACTTCAAAAGTGCCGGATAATGGAGCTTATCAGGGTTATCCATATCTTTGATCAGCTCTGCTACACTAGGGTGTAACCCACGAGCAACTGCCCGTGCTGTCCACTCAGACATACTCAATACCTCACATTTTATCCTCGTGCTATCATCAATCATGTTATTGTGAGCACGACCCGTTTCGACCTGTTCCTCTACTGGGTAGGAGACGCTTATGTGCATATTTGAGTCTGTGCCCATGTCCAAATCCAGAATCTCGAACATGCGGTCCAATGGAATTACAATATCGCCGACCTCATGGACATAAGATACGCCTCTGTTCGTCCTCGCCATATCGTTAGTGCCGTTACTATGCAGGCACCGCACAATCTTGTCACAGACACTCTTTACGTGAACCATATCCAGCGCTCCTTTGTTATACTTGATCTCGGGCACCGCTTGGAGCATTCGGACATATTTTAATAGACCATTCAGCCAGTCCATGCTTGCCCGCTCCCCTTTACTATCCTCGTTCAGACGCAAAATGGCGCTTGGTCGGTGAATCCAGACAGGTAAACCTGTTTGCTCGCTTATCCGCTCCAACATTCGCTCACATACTAACTTGCTTATTGTGTACCCTTCACCATCTAGCCCTGGTGGTAGGCCGTTTACCCGCTCTGGCCGTAGCTCTGTGTTCTTGGAGAAAAGGCCGACTCCAACGGTGGACACGTAGTGCAGTGGGATTCTCCGAGGCAGGCACATTCGTGCGAGCTCCGCTGTCGAGCCGACATTAGCGTCGCGTAGGGCCATATAGGGCTTCAAGTGTGACGTGTCAGCGCCAACATGCACAACGGCGTCTGCAACTGCAAAGATGGAGGCGCAGTCGAAGGGCGACAGGCCGAGACGCGGGAGGGTGAAGTCGCCAGTTTGGAAAATGACTCGGGGGTCCGCATGAGTTGCAAGGCGCCGCATACCGATGCATATGGCCCTGCCGTTTCTGGGCAGTATTTGAAGGATATGTTTGAGAAGATGAGACCCGACGAGACCTGTGATGCCGGTGAGAACGATGGCTTGCGGGGGTGCTGATGGCGAGGGGATGTAGCCGGACGAGGACTTGAGAAGATGAGCAAGTTCGGTGTCGAAAGTTGGAGGGCGCGTCTCTGCTTCCCAGTCGACCTCGAGGCCGCTTCCATCATATTGTGGGCTCGGCTGGCAGGACGGTGGTGAGATGAAGCCGGGGGTGGTTGTTTGATACGTTTCGGTGTCGCTCCGACCGTCGAAATTCACCGACGACGTCGTCACGGGTTTTCCGGCTGCAAAATTAGCCGCCTGGGGCTTAATTTCTGCCGAAAAACTCCTTGCAGCCAGCTGTACCAGGCTTTCCATATTGTTATGACTCAAAATACGCATCACAGGTATGTTTACTCCGGTTGCCTTCAGGAACCAGCTTCGGATGTCGACCGAGACTAGGGAGTCGAGTCCTATCTCGTTACTACGCATCTTCATGAGCTCAGCATCTTCCTTGTCGGTAATTTGAAGCTCCTGACGCAGCAGAGCGGCGAAAGCCTCCCGGATCACCTTCTCGGAGTTAGCGGCGGTTCGACTCGCCTTCAACCGCTCCTTAACCACAGCCGGTGCGTTGCTTCTCATGCCTGCGTCATGACCGGTCTCCAACACGTGGTACATCTTCTTTTGTACAATCATGTGGGCGAACTTAGGATCATCAAACCAAATTGGAGGCAAAGTCATGTTGTGTTCTGCGTACAACAAGCCTGTGGTGAGCTCAGGAGCCTTATTCCTCCAGGGCTGCCCAGCCGCTATGGCTTCACCGATGATCTGGTGATAGTCCTCCTCCGATAAGTGCATCATGTTCCCGCGCGTCATGGACAAATCCAGCGTATGCTTGTAATTGGTAGATCTTTGGATGTAGCCTGCTCCGACGATGGCGCCAATATTAACCGCCGTTCCTGCAAGCCCTTGTTTCCTCCGAGCCGCGACAAGCGCGCATTGAAAGGCGTTAGCTGCTGCATAATTTGCTTGTCCTGGATTGCCAATTATGTAGTTGATCGAAGAGAAGAGTATAAAAAAGCTAAGCAGCGGTTCGTCCAGCGAGAAGAGTTTGTCCAAATTGAAGCTACCTCTTACTTTAGGCCGCAAGACGTCGTCAAGTTGCTGAAAGGTCATGTTGCGGATCGATGTATCGCGCAGCACCATGGCACCATTAAACACGCCTGCAATAGGCGGCAGCGTTCTCTTGATAGAAGTGTGGGCAACGGTAAGAGCTCGCCAATCGGTGATATCGCTGAGGGGACTCGATCAATAACATGCTTCTCATCAGAGGGTTTCATCAGATCAGGTATTTGTCTTACCAGGGGAGAATAGTGATGTCTATACCACATTGACGGTGCGAGTTCATCCAAGCTTGTTCTATGTTGGGCTTCCGGCTGGTGATGACAATGTGTGTCGCTCCGGCGTGAATCATCCAGTCACGCAATGAAATACCTAGATCACCGGAAAGTCCGAGCACCCAGTAGGTTTTATTTGGCTTGAACACAGATCTGCCCATATCTAGCCTCCTTATGCGGGCTGGCAGTCGGGTGCTCGAGGAGAGATTCACAACGGTGAGACGCTCCCAGCCATTTTCATCATTACGACCGGCAGCTCCATTGACATCGGGAACAGCAGCATGAAGACCTTGAAAGACGAGCTGCTCGAGCTCGACGAAACTAGCCTTGTTGGAAAACTCATTGCTGTACAGTTGTGTATATTGGAGCGCTTTCTGGAGATGCTGCACCAGTGAAGGTTCTTCAGCGGGGCCACATTCGGAGCCAACTAGAGAGAAGAGAGTATTGGATGTTTCTAAGCGACAAGACGCCGGGAGACATGCTAGAATGATGTCACGAGTCTCTGAATAAGTGTTCTCCGATATCAGGGTGACGAAGCATGAGATTTTGTTCTTGGCGGGCAGCCGTCTCCATATCTCAGTTTGGCTTGTGTATCGAGACAAAAAGACTGTGCAGACCTTGGGCACCGACGAAGGAGAGTCTCTATCTGTAATGAATACTGCTTCCACGCCTATTGCGGCGGCCTGATAATAGATGGCCTCAGCCACATCGTCGGTAGCGTTGTGGACCACTACCACTTGTTTTGGAAGAGCTGGGTCTAGTATGGATAGCGCTATCAGATGAGCGGCCATGGAGGACAGTGTCGTCGCACCTGTTTCGGGAATTGGAGAAAATTCCGGGGCTGTTGCACTGGGTACAGTGACAATAGACGCTAGACATGACAATAATGTTAGGTGCGTTGCCCCTGAGCTCATGTCAATGCCCAGAGCTAGGAACTTGTGACCGAGCGGGGTCCTGACGGCGGGGATTACAGCATGGATGATTTGCAATGTAATAAGTTGGCTGGCTGAGGAAGCTGGTTCGGCCCAGGAGTCAATATTTATGTCTGTTGGCATTTCCAATGAAATAGTAGCGCCATGTCGTTTCTGTTGCTGTTGCTTTTGTAAACGTAGAACAACAGGAATATGATTGATATCCACGTCTTCCGTGATGAATCGGTGTCCAGAGTTGTACCTGTTGTTCAAGTTGCGAAGTGGCAGCAGCCGTGGAACGTGATGGCGTCCATTCGAATCCACCACGATTTCCGGCTCGATTGGCCAGAGAACGCCCTGTTGCTCCTCTTTCTTTGTCGCCCCGGCCAGCAAGCGGAGGAAATTGTTGGCGATAATATGAGCTACGCGATGCATGTGAGGATTTGCCAGATCCAAGTGTTGAAGATTCAGGCCTGGAGTCTCATGGACAGCCGTCCTTCCAAAGCCGACAATCATGTTACTAAAGGGCTCCTCTGACCTCCGCCCTGTGGTAACCCAGAGAAGAGTCTTTTCTTCTTGAAATATGCGCCTGAAGGGCACAAAATCTCTCTCCGTCATGTTTTGGAAGACGGGCTTGTCAAGGTCGGCCAAGCTTACCATGAAAGCGTTAGGAGCGTCATGGTCGACATCGGCGAGCGATGTAAAGACGCGAATTTCGTCAGCATATGGCTTGAGAAGTGCGCTAGCTTCCGTGACGAGTTGCGCAATATGAGTGGTTTTGCCGCCAACTATGGTTAGACGCTCGATTTTCGGGCAGTGTTCGAAATTAGGGGCGAACAACGGCGAACGGAGGAACGTCACATGCCCGTTAACCGCCTGTGAAGAAAAGAGACAGACGCCGAGCACTTGCTCCCACTCGTCCGGTGCTTTTGTGTCGATTCCAGAGAAGCCACTCTTGCGCAACAGCCGATCCCACTGCGGTGTCGATACATGAGGCGAAAGTATGCGGCCTTCATCGCGGCCAAGCCACCACCCCGGGAGCGGCCCGAAGATAAAACTCGATATTGGCGCCGTTTCCGCGGCACCTTCGCCGACAATCAGCTGGCCTCCTGGCCGGAGGAGTTTGCGCACATTGGCCAGAGTGCATTCCAGGGACGCGGTGGCGTGAAGGACAAAGGATGCGATTATTACGTCGTAGCCCCCCTCTTGAAACCCTTGACTTGTAGGGTCTCTCTCTACATCGAGTGTCTTGAAGACCAAGCGGTCCCGGAATGGGGACAGAGCGGCGGCAGCTGCGCCGAAGAAGCCGGCTGATATGTCGGTGAAGGTATAACTCTGGAAACGGCGTCCTAAAGTATTCAACATGAGCTTTGTCGTACCTCCCGTGCCAGCGCCTGCATACAACGTAAATTCATTAGTATAACAACATTCTCAGGAATCATGTGCTTAACTATCCTCCATCCCCAGAAAATTATAGCATAGCGGCCAAGGTTATTAGCTAGCCAAGAGAGCATTAACGATAATTGAATAGATAGGGCTTCGTCGTCTCTGCTCTTGTTATTCAAAGAGATTGTAATGAACATCAAACTGACCTATTTCAAGAATATTCAGAAGTGGGAGGCGAGTCGCAATTTGTTCTACCATCCTTGTTTGCCAATGTCTTGACGGTTCAGATGAGAAACTATGCTCGTAGTAGTCATCCAGCATCCCTGTTTCTCGAAATTCTTCTAACATTGTCGTCTCTCCGCGGAACACACGAGGCATTGTTTGCCCAACCAAATGCATAACACCCAAATCAGGGAGAGCCTTGCATACCTTTGTCGCTTCGCGTATGTCTTCTATTGTGTCATTATGCCAGTCATGGGGAAGTGAGAGCAGGACGTGCCGTGAATATTCCAAGAAATAAGCCGTTGAACCGCTCAGCGAGGCCGACCGGATCGGAGAGTTGCTTGGCACTTGAGATTCGAACTGCCGATAGTAGAACATAGCAAGACGTGTAAGAGCGGCCAGCTGGTCCCTTTCATGTTGCAGTGTGACGACCGTCCTGTCAGCCAATGCGGCAGCAAGGCCATCAGGTGCCAGGTCCACCCACCGCTCCTCTGAAAATACATCGCGGTCGTCCTGTTCTGTAGGGGGTCCTCCCAAGGGTACGAGCTGTACGTTATGCACCTGAACAGCAGCGTGAGTCGAGGTGCTTGTAAATATATTGACGTCGCCTCTATAACCGCCATGTGGAGAGGATAGGGACGGCATAGTCTGACCGTTATCTGTCGTGCAGTTGACATACGAATCCACCAAGAGCACGTCATCTGTCCGAACATTATTCTGACTCTGGACTTGAATTGATTTTTGGCCCAGAGGACGACACAGCGCTGGGTTGACCCGAACACGCTCAATTCTGAGAGGCAAGTGTAAAGTGCGCAGCTGATCATCTCCAGGGTAACTAAAGGCTAAAAGAAGCGACTGCAACGCAGAATCCAGGTCTGCAGGATGCATCAACATTCCTTGGTCATCACCACTACCATTGTGTAGCAAGTGTCTCTCACCGAAATGCCTGATGCCCTGCCTGATCACCGTGCACGAGGCCTTGCCGTGTTTCCGATTGAGGTTAGTCAACGAGCGAAATGCGCCATCATACTCGTATCCCAAGGCAGCCAATGACGTGTAGAAGCGATCCTTCTCGACGGGAATCATGTGCGATTCCAACGGCAGACGAGGAGGTAAGAGTCGAGGATTCAAATCCTCGCCGACGACAACCTCAATTTCGGAACTGGCGACCAGCGTCAACTCATCATGATGTCCAATGGCAGCAGAGTACGAGAAGCGTGCCTTGATGCGGTTGCTAGTCGGGATTCTTAAAATGTCAGTCAATTCGACGAGAATCTCGACGCCGTCGCGCCTTTCAGCAGCAAGAATGACGGCCTGATGAATCGTCATGTTGTGGATCACGATGAGAAGGACCTTCATCTTCGTCTCTTGGGTGGCAGCAGCGGCAGCAGCGTCCTCGACAGCATTGGGTAGCGCTCTCGCGGCTTCCACGGCGGTTACAACGTATCCTGCGGCAGGAAACACTGGTTGACCTTGGACTTGGTGGCCATTCAATTGCAACACATCTTCGGAATCACCTAGCTGCCCAGTGCGCAGTAGATTGCGCCACCTTAAATGATGCTTGCTGCTGTCAGGCGTGGCATGACCCAGAAGAGGATGGTAGATGTCATTGCGGAGGCGCATCCTCCGCGAGATTCGTGATTCAGCCCAGTGCCTGGTTGTATGGTTCCACTGATGAGATGGGAGTCCCTTGACTACCTTGAAGCGGTGATTTTGCTCTTGTCGATGTCGATGTTGGTCGGAATTCATGACCCGCTCATATAGGTCGAGATTGGGAACAGCTACACCGTCGAGGCGCTGAAGGTGCTGCCATAGGAAACCTAGGCTGCTCGAAAGCGCAGTCACGGAGCTCTGGTCCCTGAACAAAGTCGAGTGATAAGGTATTGACTTTCCAAGAGCTTCATGGATGGTTTGTTCCGTCGGTCTCTGGAGCGCTGGGTGAGGGCCAACCTCCAGAACAACGCTTAGGTCCTTCATGCCAGCTGTCGAAAGCACGGCGGTCTTGAGTGCTTGCGCAAACTGGACAGGTCTTGTCAAATTCTCTGCCCAATACCTGTCGCTGAGCCCCATATCATGGCCCAAGTCCATCGGGCAGTTGTGGACGCTCGAGAACCACTGACACCTTGTTGATCTTGCCGCTTGCTCCTTTTCCTCCCAGGGCTTGAGAGCACGCACACCGAACCCTTTCAAACACTCCACATAGGGGGCGAAGCATGGATCCATATGCTGTGAATGGTATGCCACATCCACGCACAGTCTCCGATAGAACTTCTTTTCATCCTGCAAGAGCTCCTGTATCTCATCAATGGCATCCTCGTCGCCCGAGATGGTTACGCTCAAGGACGAGTTGTAGGCTGCGACTGCTAGCCGTCCTGCGTATACGTCGTCCCTGCAAAGCACTTCAGCGTCTTCCATTGATGTGCTAACGGCGAGCATGGCGCCGCGAACACTCGGTCTTTTACGGCTCGCCCACTGACTCACGCACCTGCCGCGGAAATAGGCGACGAGGATCGCATCATGTGCCGTCAGAACTCCAGCGGCGTAGGCTGCCCCGATTTCACCGGAGGAATGGCCAACCACCATGTCAAAGTGAACACCTGCCGATGCAAGAAGGTCAACAAGCATGATTTGCACTGCTGTGCATACGGGCTGTGCAATGGCAGCTTCCATGACGCGTGTTGCTGGACCCCGAGCTAGCATCTCCGTGACGAGAGACCATGACGGACGGTGCTCATCCGGCAAGTCAGCGAGATGGGCGTCAAGTGCCACAATGATTGCGCGAGCCGTACTAGATTGTTCGATCAACTCAGCCCCAAGCCGAGCGTACTGGGCGCCCTGGCCGGTGAAGATGCCGAGAATGGCTCCCGCTGTCCCAATACTCTGGTCTTGTACTCCGATAGGTTTGGTCTCGTCTTCAAGGGCGGCGAGGAGCTGCGCTTGCAGATCCTCGATCGATGACGCCGCAAATGAGATCCGACGAGACAGAAGCGATCGTCGCTGTCGCAGTGTCCAGGCAAGATCATGAGAGCTGAATGAGAGCTTCTCACCTAGAAAGTTCGCATAGCATCGGATAATAGCACGCAATGAGATCTCGGAGCCGGCTGAAAACACAAAGGGCGTGAACAAGGGGCCGTTTAAGTCAGGTGGAGAGCCGTCGGCATCGCTATAGCTCTCGAGGATTGCATGAGCATTGGTTCCCCCGAAGCCAAAGCTGTTGACGCTTGCTCGCCTGGTCAACGTTTTTTTACCGACGGCCCCTCTTGGCCATGGTTTAGCAGCTCCCCGCACGATCTCGAGCTTCCCGCAAAATGGGGCCACACGGTCGCTGGGTCTGTTGAAATGCAAATTGGGGGGCATGATCCCGTTCTGAAGCGCCAGAGAGGCCTTGAGAACTCCAGCTAAGCCTGCTGTGCTCTCAGTATGACCCAAAACTGTTTTTACGGACCCGACAAACAGAATAGATGATTCGCGCTCAGAGTCTAGCGCTGCTTGAGGTCGCACAGCATGGGCAACTTCGTCTCCGAAAAAAGCACGGTGGATTGCCTCGGCCTCAGCAGGATCGCCCGCGGGGGTGCCTGTTCCGTGAGCCTCAAAGTACTGCGGACGATCCTGAGGCTTCGATATATCGAGGCTAGCCTTTAGGTAGGTACTGCGAATCAGTGCCTCTTGGGCCGATGCGCTCGGGGTTGTGATGCCAGAGGTTGCGCCATCTTGATTGATTCCTGTTTCTCGAATGACGCACTCAACGTGGTCACCATCCCTCAATGCTTCGCTTAACTTCTTTACAATAACGACTGCCACTCCATCACCGCGCCTACAAATCATCTTAGCCGAAAGGGGAAGCTTGGCAAATCTCGAGACTCCTCACTCACGCGTAGCCGTTAGCGTCTTGATCCCACATCCGCCCAACGCCGTCGGGGGATAGCATCTTCAGATTACTCTCAGCTATAAAGCTTTCAGGGCCGAGTATCAAGTTGGACCCGCAAGCAACGGCCACTCTCGAGTCACCTGCCCGGAGGGCATGAACGGCCATGTGCAGAGCTACCAGGCTTGAAGAACATGCCGTGTCAATCGTCACCGAGGGCCCGCGCCAATCAAAGAAATGCGATATGCGGTTCGAAATGATGCTTCTTGCCGTACCTGTGGCAAAATAAGTTGGGAGGTCTTGGAGGTCCCGAAGCTGCATCTGTTCGTAGTCACCGCCCATGACTCCCACATAGACAGCAGTATCACTGCCTCTCATAGCTTGTACAGGTAGACCTGCTGCTTCTAGTCCCTATTGCCCGGCATGAAATCAATAACGATATTCCATGAAGGCTTAGGGGATCAGGGAGGAGATGAAACGGAAGCAAAATTAACAAGAAAAGGCCAAGAAAGCTGTGGTGCATAGCCCTAGTAAATATTTTTTTTTGGGGTTTATTTACCTCGTATACAGTTTCTATCAGCCATCTTTGCTGAGGGTCAATGGCCTTGGCCTCTGCTGGGCTCAAACCGAAGAACTCAGCATCAAATAAACTCAAGTCATCCCTCATTAAATACCCTTGTTGAACATTGGAGTGACCGGGATGGGTATGGCGCTCATGGTAAAATCCGCGAGTGACGAAACGGCTGTCTGGGATATCTTGCTGTACTTCCCGAGGATATTGAAGGAAATCCCAGAGTTTTGGAACGGAAGAAACATCACCGGCAAAGTGGCAGGCACTGCCAATAATGGCAATAGGTTCGTGAGTCGATTTGGTAGTCATCTTGGTATCCGTAACTGACTTGGACAAGAAAAAATAATCATAGTGCGGCTTATGCGTTTCCATGGAGTTTTTATGAACTGCCCTATTCATCTAGCCACACGTCATCCAGATATTAAAACTATTATGCTCGTTCAGGTACGTTAAATTTACTCTTGGATCCCTTGCAGACTTCAGTACCCGACATCCTTGCACGCTTGAACCACCCGACATCCTTGTCACAGCCTTCCCATGCAATCCAAATGACCAGCTGCGCCCTGTACCACAATCAGCGTCAGTTATTCAATCATTCTCACACGCCCAGCTAAACCGAGGGAGGAGGGGGCCGAGTATGCGAGCTTGCAGTCATCGTGACTCGTTTTCATTGTTGGTTGAGGATACGGCTGAGGATGGGGGCTGAAGGATCTAGGCAAAAATCATATCGGTACTTTTGTAGATGAGGAACTAACGTATGTGCCCGCCAAGCTTACGGAACAAGGATAGTCTATTTATAGGGAGAGTAATGTGTCATCCGCGCGACTCTAACAGACCGGCTTATACAACTTTGGTTAATAAAAGCGGAGACTTGCAGGGTTCATACTACAACAATAATTATTAGGTTACTGAGTATACGACTACGCTGTAAATATGAGGAGATGCACAGGTTCCGCTGTTTAACGCTATAGTATCCCGTAGGATAACTGATACGTCAAGCTAGTTAACGATGCAAAATCTTCATGGTTCTAAGTATTGATATACATAAAAAGTTTTTACACTCTTCCTTGCAGAGATGTTCAGCCAGAATAGTTTGGTTTCGTATTTGTGGCACCTAAGAGCAATATTGCCGCGTGATTGAACCCTAATGTAGCTCACTAAGCAACCCATGTGCGATTCACCGTCCAAGAACATCAACTCTCTCTTCGTCTCTAGGATTACTTGACCTTTTCATTTCTTTACTAAGATTTATTTGCCGCATAGCCGGTGTCCTGCATTTATCGCTGCTACTTACTGCCCTCGAACGATGGAAGCATCTCTTTGTACTCCTTGGGTTTCATAGAGTAATTTTAATAATGATTGTAGTGCAGCACTCCGTCCGTGTAGCCCGATACAGATTCATTGCCGTTGAATGGGCGGTCGCCCTTGGATGTCCTCGCGGACACTTTGGACCGGGCTAGGTTTCCCCTGACTGCTGCTGATGGGAGCCCAGTACGTGCCTCTGGTGTGAACAATGTCGGCGGAGGAGGATTTTGTTCGTGGAGAACGTCGACTTTTCCAAAGTCTCAGCTGTCTGAATAGCCGTACGTCGGAGAGCAATGGAGGTAAAGTAGGCACACAACAGCAAATAATGCTTGTCGCCATCTGTGCGATGTCCCATATGGGATGAAGGATATTCGTATCTGATAAAATGAGTATGATTAGCTTTTGTATTCTCTCGATTCGGATGACCAACTTTTTTGGTGGAGGGTGGAGTTTTGGTCATCGAGCGTCGCTCTCCATCCCAGTCTATACTAACACGCAGCTGTATATGCCTCAGCAATCTTGATGAAGCCGACGATAGCAGATCTGCGCCATAGTCAGCATCCCTCTCCGGTAATATAATACAATGAACTCAGGCATACAAGCCACCCAATGAGAAGAGAATGCTCAGCTTTATCTTTTCTCTCGTACGCATGTGTAGAGTTGAAACAATGCGAATGGCAAGGCCGAGCATGACTAAGTCAACGACGGAGTTGGCCGTCTCATTGATGGCCAGAAACACCGGTATGTTGATGCAGCTACCTCCAAGCAGGGTTCTGTCCCAGGTGTAGGCGACGGGCCAACATCGCATCCACCTGCCGACATAAGTTGCAATGCCTAGGAGGACCTGCGCGATAGCAACGCCCCAGAGCCAGCGGGTAAAGTTCTTGTCAATCCAGAATATGCGATTGTAGAACATTAACAGGCTCAACTTGACAAACAGCTGGTTGGGGCAGAATTGCGGGGACATAGCCCAGCCAACCTAGGTAAAATCGCGTGAATATTATCGCCTTCTTTTTGTTCCACGGGGGGGAGGGGTTGTTCCGGATGCTTGGAATAACTAACTTTCAAAATGTGGACGATTGTCTCTGGAGGCCCCATCTGGAGTTCCAACAAGCCTCGGCCGTTCAAAAGTGTCAGAACTACTCCGGAGAAAAGGGGGGCGTTAGTGCTGAGCGCAAGTGTTTTTAGCCTGTGTGGATAGATGCCTGGAGGATAGAGGCTGACGACAAAAACGGCGACTTACGATATAAGAACATAGACGTAAAGATCAAGAAGAAGACCAATGCTAAAACAGCAAACCAATTCTCGATGCCAATCTTGCCAGTCGTTCTTCTCAATGAGACAAAGCGCAACACGGTCACCAGAGTACATAGCGGGATGGAAATTACGCACAAGATGAAGCCCCCGAGCTGCTGCGGATCCTTGTATATTTCGAGAGCCATTTTCAGAATCAAGTCAACTCTTGTCGCTTAGCTTTTGGACGTATCACACTGGCGCATGTGTATACGCATACACGGAGAGAAGAAGTAAGTATTTCTCCTGGACGAGAGCTCAGCGGAAAAGGCAGCAGGATAAAGCTAGATTGTGCAAGAACATGTTTACAGAAAAAAATGGAGGGGATGAAAGAGACCGAATGAAACAAGGCGGGCGCCTTTCTCCCAAGCAGGGATCATCGCCCTCGTGGATAAAATGTCTCACCTTAATGTTCGAGTTGTCGTCCATCATGCAAGATGTCTGTAATGCAATACAACAACTATGTGTCTCCTTTCTCCACCTCCCCACCCCACCATCTCGTCCTCTTCTCACTCGCCCCGTCTACTTGAACAAGGCATACTGAGCTACAAGGATAGGGCGAGCAATGTCGCCCGGACCGTCCCTTTCATCGGCTAGTACACGCAAGGTTTACGCCGAATGGGAGGGCAAGGAATCCAAGTTCAGTGAATGCATAGCCAGTAGTCAGCCCACCACATATGATGTTTGGGGGTCGTAAGCAATACCACACTTAATATTTGGGGGCGTAAGCAACTCCGCATATGACCTCTTTCCCGTTCTCCGCTCTTAAATGGATCGGTTACTTCCACATTCTGCTTGGTGGTATGATTATATTTTACACAAGCCCGATACAACGCTAGCTGTCGGCGCTGCAGTGGAGCTGTCTCGTACTTAAACCGGTACTAGTAGAATATGATGTGGCAAAGGCCGAACTTGATATGGTTTAGGTCCCCGCTAGCTCAACAGTCGCCTATCTTAGCCTCACTTTCGGGCCGTCTACCGACAGACCCCACACATCCCAAAAAGGCAAGAATTCGGAAACTGATATTTTTATCTTGCGCGTCTATCGGCATCAAAGATGGCAGTGAAAGTTACTTGTAACATTGAACCAACCCGTTTCCCCGCTTCTGCATCCTTTGATTGTTCCCTGGCGCCCGCCGCGACTTTGATAGGCCCAAATCCCAAGCTTCGCCACGTTTAGGATCTGCATAGTCTTCCATTGGCATCCGTGTGCCAGTCATCACTGCTGATACCCGTGTATGCGTAGAAGAAATGATCGGGATCATATTGGCGCTTGACACGTACCAGCCGATCGTAGTTGACGCCGTAGAACTCTCGTTTCCAATCGCCCTTGTACCACGAATCCACTTCGTTAAGGTAGGATCCAGAACCGGGCGTCACAGCCTCCAGGGCTGGCACGATGTTGTCGACCAGGTATGCCTTGCGCTCCAGCATATCCGAAAATGGGATGGTCCAGTTCCAGTAGCCAATGACGGTGCAGATGCCGAGGACGTCTCGAAAGGCTGGCAACACCGCATTATCCGGATGGCCAGTGCTACTGTTGACACGAAGCCCCATGCAGCCGAGCCAGAAATAGCCGTCCTGATATCTGGTCATGTTTCGAATCGTGTCTACGAGGGCCGAGTTGGTGGTGGTATTCTCGGATACAGCACGGGGGAAGAGGCGGCTGCTGAAGAGAATGTCGCCAGGCCATGGCCCGTATGGAAGCGGCCCTAGGTCGGTGTTGTAGTGCACGTAGTAGTTTGGAGAGGTGTGCGAAGAGTATGAGTACCGGATGCCGAGATCCTGGAGCTGTTTCAGATAAGGAGTAAGCAGCACATCGACCTGGGCCTTGCTGGCCCCCGGAATGGTGAAGCTGATGGCACTGAACCCGGCCGCGGTTATCTCAAACTCGACGGTATTGCCACCGTGTAGCCCATCTGTGTAGAAAGGCAAATAGGCGTACCAAGCTTTGACGGCGTCCCAATAGACATTTGCATCCACTCCAGAGGCGTTGTACTTCAACGACGCACCCCCTATGGCGCCGTCGCGGTGGATCCTGCTTGTCATGGAGATGACGACCCCCCACACGCCGCCGCCCCCGCCGCTCATAGCCCAGTACAGGTCGGAGTACTCATTGTCTGGTGTGGCGACGACGTGGTTCCCCTCGGCCGTCACCAACTCCCATTCAAGCATGTTGTCAGCGGCCATACCGTAGATTCCATTGATGAGCGAGTGGCCGCCTCCAGCCGAATATCCACCGGCCATGCCAACGCTTGCGCATGTGCCGCCGACAACACGGTAGCCAGCATCAGCCACGGTTTTGTAGAGAAAGCCAGCAATGACACCGGCTCCCACTTTGACGGCAGGGCCGGTGTAGTGACGGCTCGAATACTTAGTTGTGATTTCCGATTTGTTCAAAGAATGGGTCCACAGCGACAGCGAGCCTTTTCCTGTCGACTTTCCCATGAAACTAAAGGGGATAACAATATCAGCTAGACAGCCTCGTCTTTTTTTAAGGTGGGGCGAAAATTTGTTTGCCTGACAGTTAAAAATTTGCAGAACAAGGAGCGGCAAGGAACAATAGCATAGACAGGGTTGGTTGTTCCATACTTACTCATGTCCTGTGTTTCTGATTACTAGGCGAATGTTTTTCTCGCGGGCGAACTTAATTCCCGCGAGCACATCATCAACGCCCGCGATATTAATGGAATAGCTGGCATGGTTTCCAAGCTCACATGGCCTTTCGGCAGGTGTATAAGGGTCGCACGACTGATTCTGGAAGGCCGCGTTCATGATGCCCGCGGGACTCAGCAAACTGCGATCTAGATTAATCATCACATGGCAGAATCACCACCTATAAACAGACTGATGGCACGAGACCGGGCAAACTTACTGGGTCTTTGCGTCATCCCACGTTGCTCGCAGCGCCGCGCAGGCCGTCTCATTGAAGTCGTGATAGGGCGACTTATGACAGACGCTCGCCTGTGGGACGACGGCCACCAGCCGCCCGCCTACAGTTCTGTTGAGCTGCTCCCAATACGAGCCCTCTGGCCAAGAGGCATCACCGGGGATGACTTTACATAATCTGTGGCTCGCACCCACTGCCGTGGTTAGCCATAGCAGGCTCTGAACGAGGCGCCCACGCCGCATAACCACAATGGCAATAAGAAGAGGCACAGCGCTTAATAGTGAATTAGAGAAGGGTGGGGAGCGGGATGGTTACTAGTTTCACTCTTAGAATATAGAATTGCTGCATAGTCCATCAACGGGTTCTCCTCGAAACATGGACGTGGTTTATGTATATTATAAGCCCGCCTCTTAGGCCTGGACGGTCGGTTCAATGCTCAACGCGGACCGTCAAACAAATTAAATCCCTAGCGGTTTAAAAAAAGAAAGTGATACCGGGATAAAGTAAACACCTAGTTCCATGCGAGTTTCAGCTCGGATTTTCGAACGCGCGTTGATGATTCTACGTCGCGCAATCCTTATGAAATCCATCGTCAGCTAATAGCGGGGCAGGTTTGGATTTGGATTGAGCCGGCACATCTATGTACTTGGTAAGTAAAGCAAAATAACACAGCTTGAACCACATGGTGCGTCATATTAGGAACGGCCCCCAATAGCCCAGCCATGGCTCTACATTCATCATCACCTATTATTATCCAGCAATTCTAGTGCGCCGAGAACCATTCCAAATAATCGAGCCAGCCACAGTTGGTTATTTCGGCGACCAACCTGCGCAATAAAGAGTGCATGGGCAGCCTCGTCTGGCCCTGCAGCAAAGTTGCTTAGCATTGAGGGCGCCGTCGGTGCAACCTCGCATGCAATGGCAGCCTGAGGCTGACAGGGCCAGAGGCGACTCAGCTCTTTACTGAATAGGCATAAGATCGACACCTTTTGTTTGAGTAATCCATTAGTGCCGCTTCTACTGAAAGATGATTGACATCGAGGTATATGCAGTTGGTTGGAGCCTGTCGCCGCCACAGGATGCGTGGGGCGATGGGTGAATACCACGTTGAACGTTCTTACCCCACCTTCTCCTTCTCTTTTCTCTTATCCTCATCATCTTCTCTGCCTATCTCTGTGTCTGTGGCTCACTAGTTTGAAGATTTTCTCCGCATCTTCTGCTAACCAGTAACTTCGGAGACTAGCCTATAGCTATGACTCCATCACTTGGCAGTGTATGGGCGGCGACATTTCCTCCAAAGCCGACCTTTACGGAGAAAGACGTGCCAGACCTCAGCGGAAAGGTGAGAAGGCCTCTTATTTTTGTCCTGGCTTCGCGGCGTGTGTCACATCACGTATAACATAAGGCCAGTGAGACTTACTCCTCCTATCTTTCTCCAGATCTATCTTGTCACGGGCGCCAACAGCGGCCTTGGCAAAGAGCTGTCGCGCATGCTCTACTCGAAGAACGGTAAAGTTTACGTGACGGCGCGCTCCGCGGCCAAGGCCGATGAGGCGATTCGTGACATCAAGGCCACCGCGCCAGACTCCAAAGGCGCGCTCGTCCCGCTGGTGTTGGACCTCACCGACTTAAGCACGATCAAAGCGTCGGCGGAAAAGTTCATGGCGGTCGAGTCAAGACTGCATTGCCTGTTCAACAATGCCGGATACATGGGACCGGAGAAGATAGTGGAGAGGACACCACAAGGCCACGAGATGCACTTTGGCGTAAACTGCCTCGGCCCCTTCCTCCTCACCAAGCTGCTGACTCCCACGCTTGTGGCGACGGCCCAGGACAAGGTTACACCGCCCAACTCGGTTCGCGTCATTTTCCTGACCTCATTCGCTGCCGACCTCTTTGCCGAGAAGGACACTATAGTCGACATGGCGAACTTGGACTTTCATGCCGACAAGGATGCCAAATACCGCTACGGCGCCAGCAAGGCCGGCGACTGGATCTACAGCTACGAGCTTTCGAGGCGATACAAGACCCATGGCATCATCGGATTGGGTGTAAACCCTGGGAACCTCAAATCCAGCCTCTTCAGACACCAGAGCTCTATTTTCAGGCTGTTAACCGGCCCCGTCAACTATCCCGTCATCAACGGGGCCTACTCCGAGCTTTGGGCTGGCTTGTCTCCTGAGGTGACGCTCGAGAAGGCTGGGGGGCTCATCAATCCATTTGGACGATTCGGTCACGTCCGCCGTGACTGGGAAAAGGCCCTCAAACCCGAGGCCGAAGGGGGAAATGGCACTGCAGAGAAGTTTTGGGAATGGAGCGAAGCCAAGGTAACCCAATATGCTTGACTGAGATTGTCCTTGGGATTTGGTGGCATAAGTATTGGGCATCGCTGCCTTGGTGAAGTAAGAATCGATACCATAGATTGAATACTATGAACTATTCGCTCCAGTAATGGGCCTTACGTGTTGTTGGTCTCTCGCGTGAATTTCCTTGCCTTGTCTCTACTGTTTCCCTCACTTGTTGTAATAGAACAAAGGTGTCGAGACCACCTTTACACGCAGCTAACGGTGGAAGACCAATTCCATGTGAGAGATATAAAGAGAGTAGCCATCCAGCGAAGTTAATAGAACATTAGGGATAAAAAAAAATAATCATATTCACTAATGTAAAGCTGTCTATTTACTTATATCTTATTCAAGTATCCATTGTACATTTCCATATGCACTCAACACGATACTTTTCCTGACAAAGCCGCAGAATCAATACAAACTGTTAGGCATCGGCGATGCCATGTAGAGAGCCATACCTTGAGTAACTACACCTGGAGATACGGAGGCTACCAAGGCAACCTCTCTCTCACCTATACCTCTGCCGTTGCACACACAACACGGCGTCGGAACAAGAGGACTACCGGCGAATACGGCGATAGTATATAGATGCTCGCCAGTTACCCATTATTTAGAGCGACAAGTTGCCGGTGAGTGGGCTAGCTCTCGATCCCTGCCCGCACACCATGAGTGAACAGCCAATAAAATTTGGCACAAGCACCAAAGACCTTTGTCCAAATCTGCGCTGCTCAAATATAAAAACACGCCAATGGACTGTGTCAAACACATCCAGTCAGCAGAGAGCTGCTTCCCTCTCTGCGGCCTGGGTGATAACCAAGCACAACACTATCGTCATATATTTGGAAATGGCAACCCCGCGTCTGCAAACGGCCCTTGTCCAGTGCCAGACGAACTTGGGCGCGGATCGTCCGCCTTCAACGTTGATGCTTGTCACGTCCAGCACGGAGCAGGTTCCGCTCCATCCACCGCCTCACTACGTCCTCGTGCGCGTGCTAGCAGTGGCTCTCAATCCGACTGATCACAAAATGTTAACCCATTTCCCTCAGCCGGGGCATGGAGCAGGCTGCGACTTTTGCGGCGTCGTCGTGGAGTGTGCTGGCGACGCCGACATGGGCCCCAGCCCTGGCGTCAGAGTCTGCGGAACAGCATTTCCCTACGCACCCGTCGACGACGTCGATAGCGACAGCGACAACAACAGCCATGGGCGCATGGGTTCATTTGCTGAATTCGTCGTCGTCGACAGCAGACTCCTGCTGCGAGTGCCCGACCACTGGACGGACCTGCAGGCCGCCGCGCTTGGTGGCGTGGGCTGGTCGACTGTCGCCATGGCCATGTCTTCCAGCGACGCCCTGGCGCTCCCTGGACTTCCGTCCAAGCCGGCCGAGACAAACGCCCCTGTCCTGGTGTACGGCGGTGGCACGGCGACGGGCTCCATGGCGGCCCAGTTGCTAAATCTGTACGTCACAAGTTCGGAGTAACTAACTAAACTACTACCCCGTAGTTGGTACGAGCCCAACTAACTGAGCACATCAAGGTCTGGCTACGCCCCCATTTGCGTAACCCAGTCGGCCGCCTCCGCAGCCCTTGCTCAGCGTTACGGTGCCGTAGGCATAGCTCGGTGCCACAAAGTCGACTTGGATGACTGCCTGAGAGCAGTACGCGACCTGAGAGCAGATGGGCCGCCCCTGCGGCACGCCATGGACTGCATCACCAACCAAGAATCGGCATCGCTTTGCTTCGCCGCCCTGGCTCGCACTGGTGGCCGCTACGCCTGCCTGGAAGCGTTTCCAGAGGTGTGGCGCACGAGGAGGGTGGTCAAGGTCAAGGAGGTCATGGGCTACGAGATGCTGGGACGTCGGGTAGAGTTGGGCGGTCCCCGCTCGCCCTACAGCCGGGATGTGAGTGAGGCTGCCATGGAGATACGGCGATGTTGGGTGGGGGAAATACAGAGTCTCTTGGACCGCGACTTGATCCGGGCTCATCCTGTACAGGAGATTACGTGGGAGAGCTGCCCTGTAACGCTGGCCGGGGAGCAGCCAGAAGTGCCAAGAGAGCCGGGAGAGCCGGGAGAGCTGGGAAAGCCAAGGATGCGCACCTGGCCTCAAGCAGTGACGCATGGCTTGCAGATGCTGATGGCTGGCGGTGTAAGTGGCCATAAGCTTGTCGTTCGAGTTTCCTCAATTACTGCGCGTGGAGGATCTTTGGGTGGCTGACCCTGCTGCTCGAGTAACACACAGGGTACTTTTGCGGTGAGGGTTGTGGTGGACATGCATGCAACACGTACGGAGCTATGGAAGACTGGCCAAGGTACCAACAACAGCACCTTTGACTGCGGGGAGCAGCCCCCGACGGAGCGCCCAGATAGCTCATTGATTTCATCCACTTTCTAGCAACTATTGATCCAAATTCCAAGAGGAAGATCAGCCAACATCACCCTCGACACACAAGACAAGAACTATTTGCCCCCTCCCAAAATGCCCACTGTAAACAACTGGTTCGTTCGGTTCCTCGAGAACTACGTCTACGCCATGCCCGAACCGCCGCCACGCAAGCGGACCAAGCCCATGGAGGTGCTGTGCGTCGGCCTGCCTCGCTCAGGCACCGAGTCGCTCCAGCACGCCCTCTTGAGGCTGGGTTACGATCACACGTTCCACGGATGGGACATCATCTATGAGCAGCCTAACTACTGCCAGTAATGGGTCAGACTTTGTCGCAGGAAGTAAGACTAGTAATGTCGCCGTGCTGTCGTAGCCACATTAAGCGCGCCAGGGGGGAAGGGCTAACTTGCGACTTCGCACTTGGCAGATGGTTCGGGCCGCTTGACGGCAATACCACATTCACGGCGGACGATTTCGATCCTCTCATAGGCCACTCCGTTGCCGTCACCGACGCGGCCGGATCTGTCTTCGCCGCAGAGCTCATCGCCGCCTATCCAGAGGCCAAAGTAGTGCTCAACTATCGCAAAGACCTGGACGCTTGGCATCGGAGCGCCACAACGACGCTTATGCGCTCCAACGGCCATTGGCCGCTTTTTATGCTCTCGTGCTTGAGCCGTGAGTGTTTCTGGGCCTGGCATGTCTTTGTGCGCTTTATGTGGCCCGGCTTGTTTCGCGCTCTGGACGGTAACATCGAGACGGGCATGGCCAGGAATGGGAAGTGGGTGTATAAAGAACATGTTAACATGATCCGCGGGCTTGTGCCATCCGAGCGGCTACTAGAGTGGACCGTCGAGGACGGGTGAGAGCCCCTATGTAAGTTTCTGGGCCGGCCTGTCCCCGACGAGCCTTTCCCGCACGTAAACGCTGCTGCAGGATGGGCCGGCCAGGAGATGAAGCTAGGCAAGAGGTACATTATGGGAGCGGCCCAGAATATCGCCATTTTCGCCGTGGTTGCTGTGGGAATTTGGGCCGCGTGCAAGTATTCCTGAAGCCTACTGCTCCGCCGGGGCTCGCCGCTGTCGGTGACAATAGCATTTTTCCACGATAGAAACGGCCTAAACAGCGATTATCCAATTTCCTTTGGAGAGCTCATTCTCTATTATGAGGAGCATGTCGCTTGCGTATGAGCATGTAATGTAGTAAAGGTTCCGTCCCCTCGCTCTAGCTTTGACCGACATATCACCTAGCTATGTATTGGCTAAGCGTACAATCAGTAGTAACTGTGTTCGCCCTTGTCTCAGTGGTGTCCGCCGTTATCGCGCACTTATGGCAAGCTAAACGTGATCTCTGGGTAAAGAGAAAGGGCGGCTCAAATGGTTACATCGTAGCTACTTTGCAAAATGTACCTATCTTTCTTAAAATATCCCCATACAAAAGTTGACCGCCAAAAGATTCACCAAGTAAGAATGGAACCGTGACTTGACGTCTCTTCCCTAGATGCAGCTGATATGAAGCCAATCGTATTAAGATCAGACAATTCCATCATGCAGCACCTAGCCAACCCGTCACAGCTTCATCAGATTAGGGTAACACTTTTAGGTCATTACGCTTTCAAAGTGGTATTTTCTTCTTTGCACCGTTCAGCGTCCTGCTGGTCTTATAGGTTGGATCCAGCTCTAGGGATCCAACCCGACACACATGCAAACGGAATGCCAACTCTTGGTGAGGACAGAATGAATTGTTCGTTGCTTTACGTTACACTGCGGGAGATTCCACACTTGCAAAAAGACTCGTCGACATGCGCTAGTCGACTGACCAGCTACATCATCAGCCAAAAGGTATGACGCCTCGACATGAAATAATCTTGATACTACGGCTTCTTGTTTTTACACGATGATAATTTCCTTATCCTTGCATAATTCTTCGCCAGTCGTGATCCACGTTAGCCACGACGGTTTATCACCCTCGTCGTTGCGCCACGGCTCTGGAGGCTCGCTATCTGTTCCGCCGTCCGCGTGCTCGGTCGGTCCTCTCCATCTTCGGGAAACAGACCCGACAGAATGGCGATGCCGATCCTTCGAAATACGTTGCGCTCCTTGTCGACCGACTGGAGAAGTAGCTGGATGTGGACCGGCGGCCGGCATTCGGCCACAGGGGATATCCATAGCCCTCATAAAGCGGACCCTTGGGGATCGCCAGCACGTCCATGGAGTAATAACGGTCGAGGAACTCGGGTTCCCGGTCAAAAGAAAAGGACCTTGCGCGTATCAAAATATCGTCGAATAAAAGGTTCATAGGGCCATAACTCGAGGAATCGCGGGTGAAACGGTGGTTTCTTGCGCAATCGAGTCCTGACCACCAATTTCCCGCCGAGTCAAGAGGTGAGTCGTCCGGGGACACCAAAGTCGAGCCGGTACCTTGGCGGCAGACCCCGTGGGGTTACACCCAGTGTAATGTAGCGATTTGTAAAAAACGGGGTTGCTTTGACTTCTATCATGGTGGAAAATAGGTGGTTAACTAAGTACCTTTAATATTACACGTTTATTGGTCGACATCCCTCTCGGTACATTTGAGGAGGCTTATCGGAATCTAGGTGTTGGAATAAGCATACGAGCAACCACGTGGCCACCCTGTCGGTACATTTGAGCAGGCTCTCCGAAACAAATGAGCTAAGGGACTGATATCCCTATAGTTAAATGGGTGTGCGCGAGACCTCCCACACACTATCTACGGCACTGATATTCTCATCTCGTTAGTAGATATTGTTACAAGTGAGCAGCTATGGAAGTCGGGTCTCTAAGGCAGTGGAAAAAATGTCCTTGATTTCAATCTAATTGACGGGAATTCGACTACTATTTATCTCTGCGATATTCCTTCTTTCGTGCATTTATTCCATTCCATTGATTCTGACGATATCGTAGGTTTCCGGCGATATCGTCCGTTTCCGGTGATGTTGAATTCCTCGTGCGGGCGGCATTCGTCGGCATCGTTCAATTCCGACGATATTGAATGCTTCCGGTAATGTTGAATGATTCCGGTCGCATCGTGCGTTTTCGGTGATGTTGAGTGCATCGTGCATTGGTTGTGAGGAACGTTTCTTGTGCCATCGTCTCAACAAACATCTGTCACCTCATCCGAAGCTAAAGATTCACATTTCCAACTCGCTCCATATAAGCATCCCAACCTTCATCTCTATATCTTTTGGCAGCAACAACCGAATCTTTAGAGGCATAGATGCCTCGACCAGCAATGATGAAGTCAGCGCCGCGGCGAACAGCTTCGGCAGGAGTTTGGTACTGCTGGCCAAGGGTATCTCCGCGACTCTCTATATTTATCCCCGTAGTAAATATCACAAAGTCCTCGTGAGAGCTGGTTCTCTGAGAGTGGTCAGCAGTGAGAGCACGAGTAGCCACGAATCCGAAAGTGGATTCGGGGAAACTTCGAGCCAAATCAACACACTGGCTGGTATATGCGCCAGTCGCCAAACTTCCCCGGGATGTCATCTCGGCAAGAAGTAGGAAGCCGCGCTGGCCGCGGAAGGGGAAATCAGGACTTGTCACAGTTTGCGTAAGAGCATCGACGATTCCGTCCCCGCCGAGTACACTAAGGTTCACAATATCAGCCCATTCAGAGATTCGAAGTGCTCCGCTGTGATACTGCTTCTGGACTGTGTTGCCGATGTCGATGAGCTTTCGATCTTCAAATATCATGAAGTTGTGCTTCTTTGCCAAAGACTTTAAACCCTGGATCGTAGCGTCGCTGAAGTCTCTCACGATATCGACGTGGGTCTTAAATACTGCGATGTATGGACCAAGGTCTGTCGATTCTAAGTTAGTCTTAGGATAGCAGCGGAATTTCATGTCTGTCTCGATTAAACTTGCCATCTGCACACTTAAGCAAGCTCTCTGTGTCCTCAATATCAGCGGATACAACCAAGTTGGACCTCTTGGATTCGGCGATATTGAACAGTTTTCTTGCGACAGGATGCTGATGCTCTTCACCCCGCTGAGCGTACGATTTGGTGGACTGAGATGCCATAGTGTGTTCTTTCACAGGACTCGCATTCGAGGGTCTGATTGGATGGTACAGGTTGGCAGAGATAGATTCAACTTGATGATGATTCCACTGAGGGAGCACCCTCTGCTTCTTAAGGGCAACGGGCGCACGCTCCACACTGGCAGGAGCGCCGACTACGTAATCTAATGACCATCTCTTCCAGCGACACCCTGGCGCTCCATGGACTTCCGTCACTAGAAGTCCCCATGAAAAAAAGTGGCAAAAGTGGGAAAAGTGGGCCCGCGATACATTTGACCAGGCTTACGGGAATCTAGGAGATAATGATATCAGTCACTCAGCTCATTTGTTTCGGAGAGCCTGCTCAAATGTACCGACAGGGACGTCGGTCGCCACCTATTTTCCACTATGATAGAAGTCAGAGCGACCCGGCTTTTTACAAATCGCTACGTTGCACTGGTCACAACCCCACCTAGTCTGCACCCGGTTGAGGGCATTATTGCCTACGGGGCGCGAGAGCACACTTCGAGCCCTCGTATCAGCATGACGAATGCCCTGACAAGCTAGGCAAATTACCGTTTTGCCTAGATTGACATGATTATGCTGTGATAGCTCAGTAAATTCGTCGCTAGCTCGGAACAGCTTCCTGGAGCCCGCCGGCTTTGCGTAAGCAGCGCACAACGCATGAATTAACGCTTGCCGCCACAGAAGCTGTGTACCGTAGGCCTTCCAATTAGGCTGCCCACGAAGCTGAAGAATATACGTATTAATGAGGGCAACCTCCAGGAGGTAGGTCCACGATAATGCCGCTGTGCTACCCCTACGAAATCTCTGTTGATACCCCGCAGGTGCTATCGGCTGCCTACTCGCGTAAGCTATCTACTTCGTCAATAATTAAAGCCTCTCCATTGAATGTGGCGATTTGAGCCTCTTCGCCGGGCTCGTCAAGCCGCTCCAGAGGGTTACTATGGTGTTCTGGCGGCTTGGAATCCATCGGTAGTATCACGAAACGCGTTGTATGGTGTGCTAGGTTTTGGTCGGTTACGCGGGTCACTCCGGAGCAGAAGTCCCCAGGAAAAAAAGGGGCAAAAGTGGGAAAAGCAGGTCCACGATACATCTCTCCGGAATCTAGACTAGTGTAGATATGGGGCAACTTGAAGATATGGATAAAGAATTTTGCTCTCTCGCGTTGTTGTGTGGGTTTTTAAGCTGCCACATAATTGATCGTATGATACTGGCGGATCATTACCACTCTCATATTTGCCCGCAGTGCCCTGTATGCTTAGAAGCAAAGAGCTGTGTGTCGCACGATGAGGTCACGAGTTGGCTCAAATTTTCGTGTTTGTTGAGTAACTCAACACGCAGTAGCGGATTTTTGATCATGCAGTACGAGCTAAGCCTGAAGCAGCGCAAGTACCTCACCACATATTTTAGTATGCAAAGTGACTTTGCATACTTCAGGCATTACTTTTCACTTATTTCAAGTGCACACAACGAGTGATAAGGCGATTTTTGGCCTCTTCTAACAAGGCAGAGCTTCTATTGAGATGTGTAATAGGGCCATGACGCAGTCTGGTCAGAGCCCGTGCCCTGATTTGCCTGAGAAGCTAGGGTACTTTGTTCCGCTGTGATAATTATATGTAAACTGAGTTGCCTAAGCTGTTGAGTGAAAAGGCCAGTTATCTTGAGCCATATAAGGGGATTTAGCCGGCCCAGATGCCACAAAAGGAGCAGGTCAACGATAATTTTCTCGTGCGGATTATAGAGTATTTAGGCTCGAAAGGGGCAATTTGACTTATGTGATGAGGTCCTGTATTTGCTTTGATTGTTAGCCCACTTGCGATAATGACCACTTTGCCGGCATTGTAGCCTCACGAAGCTCGTGATAGTTGTGCGTGGATTGCGTTACTTGCAGCCAATATTGTACACGAAACCCTCAAGGCGTTGATGATCTTGAAGAGCAGTAATAGTATCTCCAATTTGCTGATATCCGCACTTAATGTGAGATATTAGCACGATGTACGACGTTGGGGGCGTTTCTGAAGTCATTGCTAGAGCCAACATCACGATATTGTGTGCAACAAGACCGAAATCGCGATGTTGGTGGAGAAAGGGGTCGATCATGTGGCGGGAAAATAATGAAAGGGAACGCACCAAAATATGCAAAGTCACTTTGTGTGATCAAAAATCCGCTGCTGCCTGTTGAGTTACTCGTGTTTGTTGGCTTGTGCGACGCACCACTCTCCTGCTGGCAATTCGCAACCAGAAAAAATGGGGCATTACCTGAGAAGCTCCACCAGTCGACGCAGTCTTCTCGTATGCCTCAGACGACACTCGCTAAAGTAAGTCGATAATTGGTCGGCCAATAAATCCAGGCATGATTGTATTCTATGCACTACGATCGAAATACGAGTGTTCATTGCAAAAACTAAAGAATCCGAGACAGAAGCCATGGCAATCGAGTGTCGGAGTAATCGCTCAAGCGCGTGATAAGTTCACGTGCCCTCCTTTGTTAGCATCTTATTATACTGTACTGTTAGAGCATTTCTTTGCATTCTCTTCTTAGACAATCAGGCATCATTGAACACAGACCCTTTCATCTAGCGCAACATTGGTACCGATACCAGTTCCCTCTGTGCTTCCTACACCAAGACCGGCTGGCTGGACCCCTCCGCGGCATCATCCAACACATCTTGACAGGATCGTGTCATGGACGCCTATGGGAGAGACCATGAGGCTTTGTCTAAGTACATGGACACGCTGCCTGAAGACTCAATCGATGTCCGCAGCATAGAGGTGTTTTCGGCATCTGGCCAAACGAACTCAAGTAAAATTGAGCAAACCAGCTTCAATGAATTTGAGAGACTGAAGAAACACCTGTCAGGAGATGTTAGGACGGAAACTACAAGATCTTGTGCTATATACGACTAACTTGTTGAGCAGATCCTCCCAACTCCCAACTTGCGTATTCTGTGTGTGCCCTTCCCACGAGTTTTTGGATAACCACAGAAAGATTGCCCGAGAAACTGACACCAAGATGGATGATAGGAGCATATCTGCGCTATCTGGGCCGCTCTTGCGACTCCTTGGTCACGCATACGATATGGATTATGAGCTGTGGACGTCCCGTTTCCAATCCAGTGATAGAGAATGGTTTGCAGGGCCGATCATGGATCGTGGTAAGAAGAAGTCCGTGCTTCTGATTTGACAATCAATTAACAGAAGTTGTTTAGGATCACGGCAATTTTCATTTTTTAACCTGTCTTTTGTGGATTTTAGGGGATCTACAGCGCAAACACCTTTGAGATTTAAAATGAATAGGAAACTCGGCCACACAACGCGTCTGGTATGCTTGTTTGATCCGAAGCATCCAGGTAAATATTCAGCACTATCTGTGAAACCACAAGCTAATTGTATCAAAGAGTCCCCAGACAACGTATCAGTATTCGTCATTAGGCGAATTTCGTGCTATATACGATTTGACAACCCACTCTGGACTATCCTCTTTTTCAACGACCTTCATATTAATATGAGCGGAGCGCATTATGAAGAAAAGATACCAGGTCAAGTGCAACTCCCTGTAGCTTCTTGGATTATGGATTTTCTCAGTAACGCTCAAAGTCAAGAACCACTCATCCGTGATTTAAGCCATGACGGATTCGGCTTGATAGCGAGACTGCTACGAGAAATAAAAAATTCATGGAAGTTACTCCTGAATGAACTTGAGGTGTTTCTAGAGCGAATGGCGAGTCGATCCCCGGATTTTGTACTGTCGACATGCTAATGTTCAACATTCTCTATAGCTGGAAGAGCTCGACGATGATGAACTCATCGAGTCCGCAAAATGGCTTCATCGAAAGTTTCTCCTCAATATCGACTATTTCGAGAGGCAATTGCTTTATCACAGCCGTTATATCAATTACCTGACAAGTCCGCCGTCTCAGCCAGATATTGCTATCTGCCCAAATACTTTCAAGCAGGACTTGATCCAAGAGGGAGACGCTCTACGAGCAGTAAATCAGCGGCTCAAAGCTTTACGAACGAGGACGACTGCCACATTAGAAACTGTAGGAGCTGTATTGTCTTATTTCACCGTGCACGAACTTACGGGTATTTTTAGGCTTTAAGTCTAGTTGCTATTAAACAATCGCAGCTGGCTGGAAAAATTGCGGAAATGCAGTGGAGAGACGCTCAAGTGACATTTAGTCAAGACAGAAGCATACGTCGCCTAACGATTGTTAACATGGTATACCTGCCAGCAACATTTATTGCCGTAAGAAGTTCAATGTATTAATGTATTTATTATTATTGCTAATTGACTTATTAGACCGTATATGGCATGCAAATTGCCGAGAATCAAGAAAATAAACCTTGGAGTTTATGGAGTTTTGCTGTTTTATCAATTTTTCTTACTGCACTTACCTTTCTCTCTGCCATGTACAGAGTTGAGAAAGTGTCAGCTTCTGACTACGAAGACACGATACAAGCCCAACCATCAGGTCAATGGAAGGTATGGGTTACGCTCAAGAATTTGTTTGGCGGCTTTCGGTTAGTCCGAGTTCGGGTTGAGCAAAAACCAGCGACCGAATTGTTGGTATAGGTGTTTTTCTCTTTAGTACAGTACCAAAATTTACGCTTATTGCCGTAATTATTAGTATAAAAAAAGACGTATTGCTGTGTGTGATTGTGTTGGAATATTCCGTCAGGCATAATGCTAAGCACATGGCTCGCCACGTTTCGGAAGCGACAGTATGGATGTGAATTGGAAGGGAAAATAATAAGCATGTGAATTGATGAATATTGATGAATATTGATGATGCTCTAATTCCCATTCCAATTCCCGTTCAAATGCTTCGTTTTATGCCTGCTTTCCTTCCTGCCTCCGATATCTCGTATTCCTCGTATTTTGATCTTTCCGAGGTCATGATCAATTCCTCCGTAGTATTCAATAGTCCAACGCCAATGACCTCTCTTATCCGACACCACGTAGTCCCCTGTTGTTGGAAACCCACCATCAAGCACAACAGGAAGCACGGGGCGTAAAAGATAAGAATAACAGGATTTCCTTACGAGAATGATTAGAAGAAGAAACAAGGAAGTCAATCAATCACAAAATCCATCTATCCCATCCATTGTGCCTGCTATCCACTGCCGTCCAAATTGCTCCTATTCACTGATGGCTCATAACGCAACATCTTTGTGCCCATAGTTCACTTCAATTCCACCGTCTTCCACATATGCGTACCACCATGAGCCTTCATGCAGCTTCTGCATCTCCGAGATCCCCACCACCAAACAGGTGCGCACTAATCATGCAAAGAGGCGATCCAGAATAAAAGGACCATCGATGTATACACACCGCTTTCTGCTCGTGTTACCCCAAAATTCTGCTGCGCTGGACCAATCACAGCCAGTTTTATTTCAATACATACCAATTCTACAACTATATACAAGGTGCTGCCAGCTATGTTCATGCTCCTGCAGTTCTATTCCCTGAGTCCATTTTTGAAAATATGCCTACTCTAGCACCTATGCCTTCTGGCAACTGCCCACTAGTACGCCTGCTTTGTTTCTATACTGAGCCTGATAGCAACGTAACACCAGAATACATCGAAGAAACATCCGTCAGTCCAGGCCAAAGGAATTATCCTCATACTAAACGCCTTATGCCAATAACGGACATTAGGGGTCTAGAGGCACACTTCAATTTATCCGAACACTCATTCTGCGCAGTTCCCAGAGCTTTTACCTCGGAAATAAACTTCGAGCTTGCAGCAGACATCACGGAGAAGTATCTTCCCTGGGTCAAACAATTTATCATTAGTCATGTGCAGGGATCCATAAAAGTCGTCATTTTCGACCACTGTATCCGAAAAGCATCTTGTATGAAAACAAGTCACCGCCAGGTCCGCAAAATTCACATCGATCAGTCTCCTGCTGGGGCATATGCTCGTGTTAAAAGGCATCTTTCAGAGTCTGATCTGCGTGGCATCAATACAGAGAACGCGTATTTCAAGATAGTCAACGTCTGGAAGCCCGTCAGTCAACCTGTTACCGACCATCCTTTGACTTTTGCTGAATTTAAGTCTTTGGAGGCTGATGATTTAATTCCTGTCCGACAAACATATCCTACATACACTGGAGAGACGTACGCTGTTAAGTACAACCCAAACCATCAATTCCGCTACTGGAGCAACATGGACACTAGCGACGTCCTTCTGCTTCAGTGTTTTGACAGCAAAAGGGGATCAGGGGATGACGGGAAGCCTAACTACGTGCAATGCGCGCATGGGTCTTTCGAATTAGATGAGTCCGGGGACGAGCCGTACGAAAGGAAGAGTATTGAAGTGCGATGTATCGTCATCTGTCAATTCGTCTGATTAGGTGGCCACGTTCTTAGCATAATTATATCTCATGACATTCCCACACCTCTCTCCTAAAATTTCTACCGCAAGAGATGCGTTGCATTTCCTTACGTCTAAAATATTATTTCATGCTCTCCAAGAAGCACTGGCATAGTGGGCGCCACTGCTGTCAAGTTTGCAAATTTGCCCGCCGTATCTGTTGCTGGATTGAGATATTTTGAAGGTCTTGCAAGGGGAGAGCTTGGGAGATTCGTCGTCGCAATTATCATTTTCATCACAATCATTATCATCAATATACATGTATACGCGACCTTCGCCTTGCCGCTCTGCCGACCCGCTATTGTCAGATAAGAGGTACTCCGTAGTGGTACTGTCACAGACAACCGACCTTTACCCGGTGAAGGCTTACTCTACTCCTCCGAAAAGTCCGCACGCGTTGCAGCCTAACCAAAGAAATTATTTTGCCACCACTCAACATGCAACAACAGATAGCAAAGAATCCGAACGAAATCAAACCAATCATCATTGGGCTACTTGGGGGACCAGGGTCTGGTAAGGGAACTCAATGTCGATTAATATGCCAGTCATTTAAAATTGAGCACTTCAGTATCGGGGATGTTTTGCGCAAGGAATTACATCGCAGGGAGAGCCCTTATGCAACTATTATTCGCCAGCACATGTTAGCTGGCACTGTGGGACCTAAAGAATTAACCATTGCTCTTCTCCACTCTTGCATAAAAGAGTCGATCCAAAATGGGGCAGTCGCTTTTGTGCTAGACGGTAAGCTCCGTCTGACCCCTGTGAGATCGATGCGCTAAAGTATCATCGGCACCCTAGGCTTCCCCCGAAATATTGACCAGTTACGACTCTTTGAGAGTATTGTTGGCCCTCTGAAGTTGGTGATCCTCATCCAATGCTCTGAAGGAATAATGCTCCGTCGACTTCTTCCTCGAGGACGGTTCGACGATCAAGAAGAGTCTATCCGCGGCCGACTTCGAACTTTCAACAGTGATACTTCTCAAGTCATTGAACTCTTTCGGGAGAGAAATGAACTTAAAACAGTTAATGGAGAGCAGGACATTGAAAGCACATGTGAGGAAATTCAAGCCATACTGGCTAACATTGTTGAGAGGCGATAAACGTCAAAGGGAAAAGTCTAATGTCTCCGAAGGTACGGAGTACAGTTGAGACAAGAATGGATTCTATCAGGAAGATCAGTGCCATAAAAAGCTACTCTTCGACGGCTTAGGGTTAAATTGATAAGGACAATTTCTCGTGTAATTGCTTCAGTCTGCGTCAATGATTGGTAGTGGGCCATCGGAGTACTTGGAGTGGGCAAACAAACATCCAGGCCGCGATTTCAAAAATCCAGTCAGACCTAACCCGAAACGTGATAGGTACTTTGTGCGGAAATTTGAGCACCCCTAGGGTAGCTATGTGGAGGGGAGATTGCTCCTTTTGCAAAGGAGACGTTAGTCAGCTTTTGATCAGTGTATTTATAGTTAGCATAGTTGCCCACAGAATGAAACAAAACTATGCCTTCTTTGTGAAGCAAAACTGGCACTTTGTGATTTTAATTATGCCCCCTTGAGCCTATTATTACTGATACTAACTACTTAAATACTTGGACCATCTAATCAGACACAGTAAAGCGAGACTACAGAACTAATTAAGAAGCAACCTAACGTCTCACGATATAGAAAACTGTCCTTGACCTACGATTAAGTCTGCGTTTCTACGCACGGTCTTTACAGCAAAATAACAGTACCCTGGACACACGAACTAATTGATCAATTGATACCGAATAGTAAAACCAGTTATACAGGTTGTTTGGTGTGTTCTTTTCTTCCTGACAAAGTACCCCACTACCTATTACAGGGGGAGAATACCTTCTCTGTTTCTAACCTCGTCGTTAACCACGCAACACATGCAGCGCTGCATGCGTTGAAGCCTGCAACAGCACGCTGCATCGTGATCTTCAACGCACTCCTTAACACACTTCTTAACGCACTTCTTAACGCACTTCTCAACGCATAACACATTATTAAAAGCCTTACTTCTTACTGCTATACGCTTCCCTCTTCTGGTATAAATAGTTCTATTAAATAGCTTAAATTCCTTATAATTTAAGAAGTATTTAACACCCTTAAGAATAATTAGGAATTTAAGGGGTTTATGGTTACAAAAGCTAGTTCTTATTAAAGCCTATAATTAAGCCGAAGATTATTATTAGAGTTTAATACTAAAGAAGCAGCACCTATTAATCTTAGTTATTAAATACAGGTATTTACAAGAGTTCCACAAAGAAAATAACTTACCCCTTTCTACAAGGAAATACATAGTAGTAAACAATTAGGTAGGGAATATAAATAAAACTCTTATTACTAGGTATTCCTATAGATAACAAGACTTAAACTTGCCCTTCTAATCTACCTCGATTCGAAGTGCGGTATTTAAGGACAATCAGGTAATGTTCGGATCTAACTATAGTATCTATATTATCTTTGCGTGCTTCTGAATCCGATCCGATTTGCGATGTTCTCTTTGATCTGAATCTAACCATAATGCTCTGAATCCGATCCGATCTGTGATCTTCTCTTTGATCTGAATCCAACCATAGTGTTCTGAATCTGATCTGATCTGCGATGTTCTCTTTGATTTGAATCCAACCATAGTGCTCTGAATCCGATCCGATCTGCGATGTTCTCTTTGATCTGAATCCAACCATAGTGTTCTGAATCCGATCCGATCTGCGATGTTCTCTTTGATCTGAATCCAACTATAGTGTTCTGAATCCGATCCGATCTGCACATTACACTTTCGAGCTATAATTTAATTACTTTAAGACTATTAAACTTACTAAATCTATATAAAAAACACTAGTTATAACTATAAGGAAATAAATAAGCCTATAGGCTTAAGCTAGCTTATAACTTTTAGGAAAAATCTAGATAAATTACCGGATGCTATAATATTATGTAGAAATCTTATATAACTGTTTAGTGTTATTTTGGGTTACACAGGGATGCTGTGTAAGTTAATCTAGATTAAATGCATTAAAATACAATATATTTAATAATAGTTAGGTCTACTTAAGAAGAAGAAAATAAGTTAAGGTGGAAGTCACGATATCGCCGTATAAATATCGTGGCTTGAAGGTAGCCACGTGACGGGCTTAAAGCTTCCTATTGTGCTTAGCAGCATTCCAACACTGTCAATCTTCTTCTTTTTGAAGCTATTCGCTAAGCAGTGACTATTTATACATATCTACGAATATTAAAGCTATTCCTCCCTTCCTTCCTAGGTCCGGGTGTAAGGCTTATAGCCAGTGGTCGTCATCTTCGTCCGTGAGGTTGCCTTCTTCCGCAAGATAGGCCAGATACCAGCTATATGACTTATCTCCAGGTTCCTGGATATCTAGGTCTTCGGGGCCTTCGTACCACGCGAGGAAATCGGTATATATATAGAATAGGTAGTCTTGATCTTGTTTATGCTGCCGCTGCTTGAAGCGTTGATAGGCTTGTTGCCTCTTTTCAAGTGGGTGCTTTGTTGACTAGCAATTCTCCTTCTTATAGATATAGCATCTTTTCGTACGGTTGCCTCTTCCACGAGGGTTCCAGTCGCGGTTGTGGTTGTTATATCTTTAGTCAGTCCAGAATTGCTCGTGTTTAGGTTGTATAGCTAGGAATTAATGCTGCTAATCCTATTAATAATGTGAGGCGATTCCAATCGCGCTGCGAAGCTGGTGACAGACTCCTTTGTACGTAGGTGCCGGAGTAAGCTTTTATGTGGCTTGTGAAGGAATTTGGATATTTTGTGGTGGAATTTAGATATCTCCAAGGTAGCCAGGGTCTCGTACAAGGTCTTGGAATGTCTTGCTCCGTGAGGCAATTTTCTCGATATTGTCAGGGGACTAAAATCGGAAGGTAGGTTATTAAGCAATAGCTGCAAGGTTCTTGTTAATTAGATTACTATCTTCCTTAACAAAAACACCGTGTGATTAAAGGTATTCACGAAGATACTTCTTACTTGTATAGGTGCTTTAGAGAAGGTCTCCTCTAGCTAATCTTTAAAGTTACGTCGGAATTCCTGCTATAGGTGCTATCTAGTGAGGTTCTTGTCACAATAGCATTTAACAGTAAATCCAATAAAGGACACTATTTACTGCTCTGTGATTTCGTTACTTTCTGGGTTAAATCCTATGTAATTGCCCTATATGGTATAGTTAACGTACAGGAGTAACTTCTTTGGAATAGGCACAATAGTAGTGAGGTTATTAAATTATTAGGGACTAGAGGTCCATAAGGGATTTGGAGAGGGCATTATAAGAATAACAATAAAATATAGCTTAGTGGCTTAAAGTTAAGGTGCGTACATAGCTAATCTAAACGTAAAGAGAAGAGGGGAAATAATAAGAGAGTAGATATAAGATAAAGAGAAGGTGGATAAGGCGATTAAATAACATCTTTAATAATAGGAAAATATTATATAATTTATATAATTGTTAGGAATAGATAGAAAAGAGGGTGGACAATGTAAAATTGCGTGATAGGCGCCGTCGGTAGGATATACCGTACGTCTCCCACTTTTGAAGGGAAAGAAAGAAGGAAAAGTCAGGAATCGTGATGTGGAATACGTGATGGACGCTCTGCGAGCTTGTGCGTATTTACGTAGATATTGGAATATCGTACGTATCAACATTCATCTGCAGATTCGAGGGTCTCGCGGTCTTCTTAGGCAGTTTCGGAGCTGGATAAGAGTCGTGATAGCCTCGTTAGCACGGGTCTTCTAGTAGTGAACGGATATATAGGTCAATTGATTGACGGCAACCCGATATGCTAGAAAATGCCGTCTCTTCTAACAACCTTGCTGATCTGCGGTATTCTTAATGGTAAGGGTGCAATTTACCACTGATCAGTGCGGGTTGCACAGGGATGCTGTGCAAGTTGATATAGATCAAATGCATCAAAATACAATATATTTAATAATAGTCGGGTCTACTTAAGAAGAAGAAAATAAGTCAAGGTGGAAGTCACGATATCGCCGTATAAATATCGTGGCTTGAAGGTGGCCACGTGACGGGCTTAAAGCTTCCTATTGTGCTTGGCGGCATTCCAACAGTTATAACCCTAGCTAGCGGGCTGCAAGAAGGCTAGCCACAGGGCGCTAAACTCCTATTGCCACACGTAACTACAGGAACAGAACTAGGGATATTCCGTAGTGGAGGGTATAGTTCACTCCGGGTTCACCGTGAACTATTAGTGAACTATGTAGAGAGTCACCACAAGTTCACCGTGAACCCACGGTGAACCACTCGCAGACGCTATAAAGGCTTACTCTGTTATTTAAGCGAACCACCTACTATATAAGCACCTCTAAACCACACTCTTTAGATATCTTAGATAGTTAGTCAACACAGATCGTTACTTGAATCACTTGTTCAATTACACCATCTACAGAATTACGACCTCTGGTCTATTATTCTACGTGACACCACTCATTGCTCAGATACAACGCCCTGTACGTTCTGCCAACATAAACCACGACTAGGTTTATCCCTTGGGGACCAACCACAGCCGTCACATCTGGCAGTGCTCCAGTCCACAGGAAAGGCCAGAAAGCAGTGACGCACCAGCTAGCACTTCTCCCCCTGTCAGGGTGGTGGAGTACCTATCACGTTTTGGGTTAGGTCTAGCTGTATGTTTGAAATTGCGGTCTGGATGTTTGGCTGCCCACTTGGAGCTGTTAAAAAACTACGCTAGAAAATGCTGTAGACCACATCTAGCCTATTTTAGCCTAGACGGTTAGTTGCCACAACACCCTACTGCGTAAAACACATACTCCGTACAAACTCCTGGAAACCTACCCCTCTCACCACCGCGTCCGGATGTTACGGAATTTGACGAATTTTTCAGCAGCGCGAACCCGGTCAAGGGCCAATCCGCTCAAAAACACGATTTCCGCCCGCACGCATCGTGTTGCCTCGGATTGCCTCAAAAATTGCGACTAAGAACATCACGCGTTTTCGCGTATAGAGCACCATCTTAGCTGCCAATTAGATGCCCGTGTTTTGTGTGGCAGGGCGTAGCAGTGGTGAAGTGTACGTATCAAATGTGGATTACAGCGTTTTCTAGCGTATTTTTTAACAGCTCCGAGTACTCCGTACTGAACCTCCCGCATATGGACCAGCGGTATCGCAAGATAATTTTCTCTTCAACATCCACCTTTGAACCCTACGACACAACACGACACAATACGATGGGTCAATGTTGGTCGGAGCAATCTTTCGATGGGAATATCACATTCGTTTCGCTTGGGATGATTGTGTTGGATGAAGTGCATTTTCCTCAGGATAAATCTCTATATGACGTTCCGGGTGGGTCTGGTCTCTATGGTTCGTTTAGCTGCTCCGTCGTACAACGGCCATGCTGGTTTACTGGTGCTGATAAACTGCAGCGACTTTTGGAGCTCGGGCAATGGAACCAGCGCACAGTTCGTTCCGTGTAGGCGCTATTGTTCTCGCAGGAGATGACTTTCCGGAATTTTTATCGCAGACAATGCAAAGTTGGAAATTGACAATGCATGTCAGACGGTTAGCCAACGAATCGACCACTAGAGGCTTGTTGCAATATAAAGACAATAATCTCAATAGTTAGTTCTTTGGTTCTTTCGTAAAACCAAGGAGCCAACTTGCATAGACTAATGTAAAGAGTAGGTAAATCTTTTCAATACGTTACACCCAAACTGCAACCGCAGCCGCTTGATTTGCAAAACAGTCGCCTGCTTGGCTCCCAATCGTTTCATTTCTTAGCAAGTCCCCAAACTCTAAAGGAGCAGGTATTGTCTCTGTTTTCATTGAGAGAGAACAGGGGGTTCAAGTCGCGGCCACTAATTGTTTGGGAACCTGCGCCTCTTGATTGCAAGCCAGAGCAATTCGAGCAACACGTACAAGCTTGCAAAATCGTCGATGTTTTCTCACCTAATCATCTAGAGCTTACATCTTTGGTACAAGGCAATGATGATGATGAATCGCTATCATTTTCTCATGACGCTATTGAGCGCTACGCTACAATCTTCGTCGAGTCTGGTATCGGGTTCCAGAGTAAGGGATTGGCTGCCATACGTTGTGGCGAGCATGGCTGTTTGATTCTATCACAGAATCAAAGGGCCAGCTGGCTACCGGCTTTCTATGATACTCAGTCGCCTCGAATTTTGGATACAACTGGAGCTGGCAATGCATTTCTCGGTGGGTTCAGTGTTGGTTTGGTCAAGACGAAAGACTCAAGAGAGGCGGCCATAATGGGATCTGTAGCGGCCAGTTTTGCAATGGAGCAAGCAGGTCTCCCAGTGTTCTCACCGGCAACTTGGATTTTGGGAGAGAAGTGGAACAATGCAGCCGTAGCTGCTCGTGTTAAGGAATTCAAGAAGAAACTTGTTGAGACGAGAGCTGTTGCGTTATGAACATTCATGGGCAACTTGCAGCGGTCGCAACCGGCAGGGCTAGATGGATTGAATTGAATGAATTGATTTAATAACTTACATCACTCAGGGTAGCTCATGGGTCGATCAGGACGGCTTAGGACTGCTCACTGAGGCTCAGGGGCGAAGCAGGTTAAAGTGGCCACGGCTCAGGAATTTGTTCAAGAAAGGAAGTGGAACCACTTAGTTTTTCCCGCTTCATATAGTTATATTAACGTACTTTAAAGAACAAGCATCGTCTTAGGATGGCCTGAACTTATATGTAAAAGTGAATAGAGATACTACTAGACACTGCGATATAAAAATAGTTTTTAATGCAATAGCACGTCTTCTATTAGATTCCGCTTTCGAAAATTTCTAATGATATAATTTCTTTAAGTATGACCTCCATAGCAGACGTTTCCAGCCGCTCTTCATGAATAGCGCCATTTTACCAGCCTAGCTGTAGCCCGAAGCCGAACTCAACCCTAATCCTTGCCTTTGATGCCCAGTCATTCTCCGGTCTATATTATATTCCCCCAAGTCATTATGCCATCTTGCATAAAGACGAGGGATTAATTGAATAATAGCCGTTATCATTGGGGTAAATACCAGCTACAAGAGGAGGGGCGTTACGGCCGGACATAATGGTTTGGATATTAGACTCATAGCCGCATTAATCTCGTGTCTCGCTATATTGAACTTGGCGTTTTCGTAATATTGTTGCTGTTCCGGCGCTTCACTAGCATCTTAATGCCTTTTGGTGGGAAAACAAACTCAAGGAGCCATGAGTTTGTCGGTCTCTTGCCTCTTGCTGTATCGGCGAGCTTGATATCATAGTTAAGCAGGAGATGGTGAACGAGCATCTTGAGCTGGAAATCGATCAAAAATCGGCCTGGGCAAGAACTGCGACCACGCCCAAAGATGAGCAGGTTAGCAGTTGAGATAAAAGCGTGCGGGCTCCAGCTACCACCTGCCTCGTCGGCAGTCTTGTCGGAGACATCTGCCTGGCTGGTTTGATACTTCTCTTCGTTGTTGTTTGTGTTCCGCAAGTCGACAAAACGAAACGGTTCGAAGGCATGGGGATTGGGGAAGCGGTCTGGGTCGGTGTGCATAGGCTGGCTGACGACGGAAACGAGAGATCCCCGGGGCAGAGGTAGGCCGGTATCGCTGCGCAGGCCGTCCACCATGACTTGGCGGATCAAAGAACGGGTGGGAACTGTGTGGAGACGCAGGGTCTCGCGGCCGACACTGTCGGCGAATATCATGCGGGCAACGTTTGCACGAGTCCAAAGTCGCGACGAATCACCCTCGGCCGCCGCCGCAAAGCGCTGAGCCTCGGCGCGCAGCACGTTGATGGTGTCGTATTCCCGATCCGACTCCAAGATGTTTCGCAACACATTTGTGGCGGCGAAACCTGCTTGATAGATGAATCCTAGGTTAGCCATGATCAGACGACGAGTCATGGCCTCGATGTTCATCTCGTCAGGTCGATGGTTCGCGGACAGTCGTATCATTCTCTGTATCAAATCGACAGGATCCTGCGACTTATTGTTTGGGTTCGCCGCGACGTGGGCAAACCGTTCTTCAAGCATGACGCCGCAGCGCGACTCGAGTTTCCTGAGTACACCTTGAGTGCTCCACCTAGCTAGACGACCGAAAAAAGGGCGAAGGAAGGTAGGCATGAGCCCTACGGCACCGGCGTTGGAAACAATTTTTTCAATGCATGTAATAGATGCCGTCAAGTATCCTTCGTCTCGGCCTGTCAAAGTATAGTCAGTGATTCATTCTACTCACAAGGGTTTCAACAAAGAGTTCCCATGACACACATAAAGGAAGCCCGACAGCGAATCGGCCGCCGGTTCGGTTGATGATCATTCGCATCGTATCCATCAGATCCACTGCTTTCCAATTATCCGTGTCCATACCAAGGAGCGAATCAACAGCCAGTTGAAGCTCTTCTTGCACAGGCTCAATAAAGTCTTCCAGCTCTTGAGTCAGCGCGCGGCGAGATACATCGACGGCCCACGTGTCGAGCATGTACTTCTCATGCCCGAGGCTGTGAGAAAGCTGAAACATCTCATTGAAAGCTTCCCACATGCCCAGGACGCCATTGGGCTGCGACAACATCCATTTAATGGAACTATGTGGAAGAAAGATGTCTTTGCGAGTGCCAAGTGTTGGGACAAGAACTGGGAGCCCTTTTTGGGAGAACTATTGAGTGAGTGGGAGAAGATCAAGTTAGTCAAGGGTATTCTGCTAGATTGATATACTTTAGGTAGCTCAGAGGACGTACTTCGTTCCAGACATTACGGTACAAGGACGAACAACGTAGATAAAACGCCAAGCGGGTTCTGATACTGAACTGCGCAGAGGTGGGCTTCTCGCCGATCAGCGGCAGGTCTCTGGGAAAGTTATTGGTACCGAGTAATGACCATAGCAGGCGGATGATGATTGCTGCAAAAATGATGACAAGAAAGCCATGGCTTTCTAATAGGCCATAAATCGTCGTAGCTAGCATAATGAGGAAGTCGATAGAGAAGGAGTTTAATCAGGGCTATGTTCACGATGGGAATAGTGCGTAACTTTTCTTACAAAGACGTTAAGTACCACGACGACGAGAACTGGCTGTAGCAGATATTTGTCGGATATTGCAGCAGCAGTCACCGCGATATCCCTCTACGATATCCGACAATATTACCTTCTTATACTTCTTAGAAGCTTCACCCAACTGATAATCCTTCTTGGTCTGCCAGTATTACCTGATCCTTCCTAAACCCCCATAGACCTATTAATAAAAATAACGGGGAAGCCGGGCGACATCGCTGTTGGCCCCACGCCCACGTTTCCACCATGCTGACTCTTCCTTGCGTCCAACATTTTCTCATCCAACTGCGCCTAATTTTCGTACAGCGACGACCTACTGCGATGGAAAACGACTTTCAGCTAGCCTGTTTTCTTTTCTACTGCCATTTTTCGGCGGTAAGTAGCGATTGCGGCGGCATTTGTCCACTTTCTCGTCAAGTCTCCGGCGCACGCCACTGCAAAACGCATCGTGGGGCTGGCAATTCTTGGCGCAGTTACTTATTCGATGAAGAGGCTGATTTTCCAAATATTATTCACAGCCGCTAAGTGGCCGCACCGGGCTACCTCTACGCTGCCTCTGTGGTCCTGCTCGCGCCACTTTGTCTCGTTTCTGGCTGGATATGGGTTTGGAGTTTCCTCATCTGGTCAAGTCCGATCTGGATCTACTTGAGCATTAGTCTGGGGGCCGACGCGGTTAGTCTGCTATCCGTTCGCTTTTTTGGACCCCGGATAGATGGGCTAACATGTGTAGCGGCTGATTGTATGTTTCACGCGTAAGCTGACGCAGATGGTGAGCCGGACAGCTGTGTCTGACACCAAGGATCGAGGACCCGTCATCTTGCAACCTACATGGGTACTGGCGGTGCTAGGCATAATCGTAACGCCTTAGACGGGTATACGTGCGGATCGGGACTTTACAGAACATCAGTCCGCATGATGCGTAACTCATGATGGATCCAGCCATACCCTGGATGGACATGTCGAAGTAAGTGTTTCTCCACCGTGCCTGAAGTTCTTAGCTCTATCGTCACACGAATTTCCGTTTATTTGCTCCTCATTAGCTTGTTTGGCAACAAGCTCTGGCTCAAGTCTTGGTTGAACGTAACCACCACACTTGTCGCGATAGTCGGTGCCTTGTCCATTGTTATTACCGAGTCGAATGTAGCAGAAGGACTATAGAAGCCTCTCATTTCAGCGGGGAAGTAGGGTTCAACTGTCTTCTTACATGTATTCTTTGTATCGGCGGGCAAAGCCCATTTCACTTTTCCACAGTTGCTCTCACTAATCTCAAATCTGCCTTGTTTCTAGTTCTCATCATGTAGAGCCTCAGCAGGCCTCTGCGGCCTAAGCTAGGCTACAGCATCGTAATGGCTGGCTCTATATTCAACTTGGCCACGTGCGTGATGCGCATCATCACCGCTCACGAGGAAAATCTCTTCTAGACGGCATGGGCCATCCTAGGGGCCAGCATTGAACAGTCTTTGCTCGTCATATTGGGCTTTGTGCCGACCCTCGCGGCCTTACGTAAGCTTGAATTCCGCTGTTCATAGCTTCGGTAGGTATGAAAGGTCGTTCCCATCGCTGTTAAGCCGTTGCGATATAAGCAAGCCATCGAGAGCAATACACCTCGGAGGCTTCGAACTCTGGCGGACTCACAAACTACAACATGAATGCATTATTGTACTAGTTGGGTAAGAGTTACGATGCGGCTTGCTCAAAATTAAGTCTAATTTTCAATCCCATTAAAGACTGAGTTCTAACCTGCAACACAGACCTGGCCGAGGACAGAGCTAGGCTAAATTCAGTCCTCGAGTGTCGCAGGCTATATGGAATGTGTCATTCACGCTATTAGTTTGGAGCTTCACCTTTTGCTGAATTTTGTGGCATTGAGCTCCAGAACACAGTTCCGGGAAAGCGTACATGCCGGGCAGAATGTACCTGGCATAAAAGTGAGTCTTGCATACCCAATAAAAGCAGGCGCAGGCCATGTACCTCAGCCTTGTCGCGTGGTAAAATCGGACCTCCAACCTTAGTTCAATTTTTGAAACGTGGCGAAGTGTTGGTCTTGGTACGGATGGCGTTCTCAGTTTAGCCCGCTTCGAACGCTTATGTCCGTGACGTGACGGAGCGGGTCGGGTTGGCGGCCCTAATGTTGTCTCTACTGAAAAGGATACGAAAGGAGGGATTTGCGATATGCGGACAAGGCCGACGGGGCTGTTGTGGGAGGGGAGAGGGCATGTACCCACCTACTTTGCTGACATGAATACGAAAAAGGAGGAACCTACGGAGTACAGCATAAGCCTATGCGACCCGACTAGTCCGAGTTCAGCCTTGCGAAAAGTCATCGGGGCGTCTATTTCGGGGGTTGGTACTCCAAAAATATACTCCAAAACGTTGTTGGCTACCCACCTCAACTCCAGAGGAGGGCAAGAATATTTCTATTCTTGTTACCAGCCACTACTACCGGGCAGTGTACCGGTTCTTGTGTGACGTTCCCTTGTTGGCGGATGACTTTTAAAACATGCGTTGGCGCACATATGAGCAGTCTGACTTCGGACCAGTCCAGTTCTACTAGAATCGAGCCGGCGAGAATACAATGTGAGTCAGCACTATCATGCGAAGCATCGACTAGAATCAAAGGAGGGACTACGGGGAATAAAACTGTTTAGACCCGGGGGCGCGGTCGTATTCAAAGTTGGATGGAGACATCCGGATTCAAGTCCAATCAGCGCCAGGACGCATCTCCTAGAATTCCGCGGGTCCGGTTCATGTAGTAGTCACTGAATCCTGAAGTTGGCCATGTGAGTACGCGATGATGAGTGCGCAATGTAATGGTAGACACAGACGCTTCTTGTATCAAGGAGAATCTTCCAAGATATTCGGCATGATTCTTCCTAAGTAAGGAGCAAGATAGCTTTGTCGATCGGTATGCAAGTCCTCTCGGTATCCCATGCATCATTTCTGCTATTGACCAAGGTTATGTTGGCCCTCATCAACGGTATTTCATCCTACAATTGTCCACACATGCGGGGTATTAAGAATCTTTTGTTCTCATGCGGGCGACAAAGCCGAGGATGAGCGCTACACGACCTGGAATCTCAGATGTGGACCTCTCAAATACCGCGCCACGAGCTTCTTTTTCGATTATAAGATCATTGCTACCAATGGCGCCAGTGATATCGCTGCCGTGGTCCAGGCTACTAGCATGGGACACTTCCAGACGCTGTCGACCCACAGTAGAATTTCACCTGCAGCTTCGTTGGAAATCAGCGTTGCGTAGGATACCACAATGCACTGAATGGGAGTCAGGGTAGACTTAATAAATGGACCTGGAATTGCCAGACAGGGAGTGCTGCCTGCCCTTGACAGGCTTAAGCGAAAACCACGTTCGGTATGGCAACCGTTTGGCATTTCTATTTCACAGACATAACTGAGATGTAGTGCAGGCGGCGCGGGTCTCTGAAAAAATTGTCTTCTGCGTCTCGACATGGAGGGTGGTGAGGTTGGGACTTTATAATGAAGAAGTACTTTAGAGTCTAACGTAATTTTGTTTGTTCAGTCAAGACATTTTCTGAACACTCCGAACTAACGATTACGTCGCCTTCTCGCAAGCAGTCTTCAACACAATGAAAAATCAATACTGCAAGGTGAAGTGAACGTCCTTTAGTTGTGAGTAAACTCCCGCTCCTGTTCGTCTATGACGTCAGAGCTTTTATCTCTTAACAAAGATCAAACGGCAACGCACAGAGCAGGGTTCTGGCTGTCAGCAATGTATTAATAGACCTGAAATACTACATGGCACTAACCCTAGCACGTCTATGACCTCCTGCTAATTTGAGATGAATTTCTAACAGCAAAGTCTGTTGGCATCCCCATTCTAAAACATCGCATCAAGGATGAAACCTCTGAACTTTTCAATCATAACGACTGCCCGATATATGCGAGCCAGCGAAAAAAGGTCATCGGCTGGAAGCCTCCAGGACTTTGCTTTTCTAAAGCACCGTTTAAAGATGCTACACTAAAATCATAGCGTCCGTTCGCAGTGGCGACCAGTCGTTGATAGTATGCTGCCTTTTTACCATCGCCAGATTGATCATAATAGGTCAAATACGATTGCAACTCAGCGGCTGTTCGCAAATAATGATTAAAAGGAACTGTAGGCTCGTTGTTAGTAGTTATTAGATGAGAAAATTCGGGAAACAAACAAGGGGACACTCTGTATTGAGTGGAGACAAGCCTATAGAGTCTTGCCTTGCTATGGCGCTCTTACCATTTCTAACCCGGCTGCATGTCCTCACAACCTCTTCAACAGACATCCTGTCGCCTCGCATAGTAAATTCGTGTGGCCAATTTCCCGGGCCCAGATCGATTGCAGCTACTATGAATCGTACCAAATCGTAAACTGAGGTTAGGCATATTCGCACTATATGCCCCTTTGAATTTAGGGCCCCGTATTCTGCCGTATTACCATTAATGTCGAGAAGATAGTCACCCGCGGCAGAAACGCCGCTGCCATAGCCGATGTTGAGATATCCTAGCCCATAGGGATGAAAGCGCTCCATAAAGATGCCACACGTGAAGACGGTATATCTCATACGCGATGTGCTCTCCCAATGATTCAACAGAACAATTGCTGCGGCTGATCCACGGTCTAAAGGGTCATCATGAAGCGGTCGTTTACTTAGGGGGCCTTCATATTCAGATGGCACAAAGTGACGGACACGAGCGCGACCAGCGGCATTGATCAGGCTTACTTGCTCTGTGCCGGATATTGTTGATATGACTAAATCTACGCCTTGAAGAGCAAAGGTGAGACTGTGTTCGTCACTGTAATCAACCAGATGGAGTTGTGCGTCCAGCGGTTGAAATTCGGGTCTTTCCTATACGATGTTAAGCTAATGTGGTCATGGGGATAGTTAAAAGCGTAAACAGATGAACTAACAGATCTTGATAGAACGACAACATTATAGGCGACAGCTGCCTGGGAAAGCTGCAGTGCCAATAGGTAGCCAAGTCCTCCTCCACCTGCGACGGCAATTCTCATGCCGTGTTTCACACTACGGTCAATGGGGACCATATGCTTTTCCTCGCGTCCTTCTGGATATATTTTCGCGAAATTACGATCTCGGCTCGGTGATTTATTGACGCGGTCCAAAATCTCTCTTCTCTTCCCAGTGCCGACCGGGTCACTGCGTGTCTCCTCTGTCGCGTCGTCGGATAGCTCGAGTGGCGCTGGTCCTCTCATAATACTCTCAAACTCGGCTTTGACTTCAATACCATCTTCTGCTTTGACTTTTGTAGGAATCTGCTGAGTTTTTTGCCATGCCAAGGATGCTCTGTGAACCTTCCCGGACATCCCCGTCCTCTCAGAAGCGTCGAGGAATACCCGAAGGGGTTCTGCTTGCATTATAAGGCAGCGGATTGATGTAGTCATCCTTTCTAGCAGAGCGGTCTCGACCTCGGTATTAACGGCTTTGTCTTTGGTGCCATGAGTACTTCTGTAGAAATTCTGCAGCTTCCTAAAGTCCCTTGTGATCTCGACAAGGAACGACCGAATCGTCTCCGAAAGATCCGCATCGTCAATCTCCACTCGTTGTAAGACTTTACTATTGACATTTTTGATGTCGTCTTCCCAGTGCCGTAGGGTCACCAGCATGTCGTGCAGCTGCAGGGCAGTCTGCACATTGTTGTTGGCCCATCCACTGGCATCGTGGCCGATGGCATCCGTGATGGCAGCCTCCAAGCTAGTGAAGAGAAAGTCGAGTGAATGTTCGTAGGCGTCTCCCATGTCCTCGATGCTACTATCATCTTCCGACAATTCGGGAGACGACATTCTCACATCTTCGGAGGCCATGTAAGCGCTTGGCAAGTAACTGCAACGCGAGCCAAGTGAGCGACAGATAACGAATATTGGCTGACGGACTGATTCCGAGATTTGAAACTTGTGAGATCTCTATGTACTCCGCCTGCTTCACCACGGCCTATTACCTATTGGTTACAAGTAGCTTGTGACGTCACTGTGTAACGTGGCCCATTTAAACCACATCCTACGGCGAATCCCAGCTTATGGGCTGTGTCTTCCGTCTGGTTGCGACGGAGTCTTATCCGCCAAGGCCGCTTACGTAGGGAGCAGCCAGCTCTTCAGGTTCTCGGGATTTAGAAAAAGCATAAACCACGCCTTGTCCACCGACGGGTCTGCGAAACGGACTAGTTTTCGGTATACGGGTAAGTCCCACGCGAGAGTCGGTGTTGTCCAGTTAAAGTTGGAGGATGGGCGGCTAACTATGGCTAAGAGCCGTCCCCACACAGAAAAATGGTCGAGCCTCTCTCCATCATCGGCTTTATTGCAGGGCAGATCGGGTTCATATTACTCACCATTCCAGAAGTGAACAAAAAGAGATACAATTACGTGCAATGCAGGCAGCTTTTGACAGCGCACCGCGTCAGTCTCGCGGCCAGCGAGTCGAAACTCAGAAAATGGAAGTTCATTTGGGAATGTGGCAGCCAGTCCTACGAAGAGGGATTTTACCGGTTTGTTTGGTCCGAAAACTATAATGCCATTCGGACTGCGGGGAGCTTGATTGAGCATCAGACACACGAGATAAACACGACCATGCAGCGCATCATCACAGACGGCTCTGGCGGCGAATTTCCACTGCCAAGAACTGGAATAGGCTTCACCGGAACTATGAGGACATTATTCCGGCGGTGTCCGCAAAAACACGAGATCGGAGCTTTGAGAAGGGTTGCGTTTGCACTATCGACAAATACGCATCTTAGGGACCGCATCGGTGAACTGGACAGAGCCATCAATGACCTCGAGGACCTCTGCCAGAATGAGTACGATAGACGAGTTCGTGGTACCGTATCTGAGAATGCCAATGCTGGAGACATTCATAGGTTGAATCAATGGTGGCAATTCTTCACACATTTTACAACCATCGCCCAGAGCTTGTACGAAGATCACACCAACATGAAGAACGCGCAACTGACGAGTACGTGGGCGGCCGAGCTGCGGCGACCGGAGGAAACGGGAAACATTAAAGAATGGGACCAGTGGGAGCCTATTGATGTCGACTTCAGCTTCTGTATTCCTCCAGCCCAGCCCAAAAGCAACGAAATAGCCCTTCGCATTAGCCACCACCAAGATGAGCTACATGTCATCAATGAGGCGAGTAGCTCGAATAGGATGAATTGGCAGGAGATGATTTTAGGTCAGGTTCCTGAGTCGAAAGCCCTTTGGCGGCGGGAGCGTCCACGGGGCCAGAGATGTCGCTCGTACGGTGACCTTTTCAAGGAAGGCTACTTTGACAACCGCTTTGTCTTCAAAGCTTGGCAGCGTCACCGAGCGGAGCTCGTGTACAGTCTGTGCAATTGGGCTTTGCTTCTTTGGGATACAAATTGGACAGCGAACCTCTGTTCTTTCGGGCTATGCTATGTTTGTAGAAATGAAGAAAGAGACGACGCTGAGCTAAATACCTTCACTATTGACCGAGCCCACAGCGAACACTGCTATCATGTTTCAGATAAGTTAAAGAGTCTTGGTATTACGCTGGCAGAGCTCATCACGACAACTTTAATCCGTCCCGCGGAGCAGCCAGAAAATTTCGGACCGGTCTACTACCAGATGTGGTCCGCGGAAAATCAGCAGTGGCACACAGTCTCTGAAAAATTTCTTATCAGGGAAGTCCACCGGAAATCCCTTGGCTCGACTGATTTGCGTGACGCCATCCGATTCTGTATCACTGCCTCCGTGCCACAGTTTGAAGTCGGTTATCTCTTGGAATATATCATAAAGGTTTATGAACCGTATGTATCTTCTCCCTACCCATATTGAATAGACAGCTATTCTAAAGGATGTGCTAGCGTCGATACCTGGTGCAAGAAGGAGCTGAAAGATTGGGATGAGTTCCCCGCTCTGCAAAGCCTCCCACCTTGGTCAGGTGCTGCTTTGGAGGAACAGCAGCCTTCTCATAATGACGAACTAGAGGACGCGTCGCTAATCGAGCAAGAACAGTCAAGCAATGACGAGATTTGGGAAGACACATTCTACGACGCGGTCTAGTAAGACGGTACAAAATCAGATTTTCACTTTACCGTGTTAGGCTCTTAGTAGTATAATATCAGAGGCAAATCTGACTGAGAACCATTGGCGGACCTGTAACCGAAGCTGCACTATCACTTCATCAGACTTTCAATCAAGTAGATTCATCTTTCATCTCTCTATTTAGTGCTGATGCATACTCAGACAAGATGCCCGAGGGCAGGACAAAAAAATTAAGGGCTTGGCCAGAAGAGGTATAAAAGAGGGGATTTGGAAAGGTGCGTCAGAGGGGGAATTCATCTTCTATCGTCACCAGCAGCATCATCCAAAGACATGAATTTGACTCCTTCCAGTTAAACGCATTAGAAATTCGTTCTAAGCCATACACAAAACAAGAAGTAGCCTGGTGAATAGCGCCCTGGAATGCAGGAACAGCGTGACGGTCCCGGGCGAGCGAGACCTGTTTCACTTGGACCCTTCCAAGCGTCGCCCTCCGCTTCATGGGACAAAGCTGTTGCAAAAATTTCGCTAATTACCGCGGCATAAAGCTCCGTCAAAATGTCGAATGAAGGAGAAAAAAATACGCCAGCCAGCAGTGATGAAGAGTTGACCAGGTTTTAAAAGCCTCATTCTGTCGGATACGGCTGGAGATCAAATGAATGTATATTGATGATGATGCGATGCAGAATTCCTTCAACCGACCCTGCCCAATACCCTTCCTTGGCCAAAGCCCTTGCTTTTTCCTTCCTGTCGATTCTTGATGATATGTGCTGGAATTTACAAGACTATCCGTATTGTAATTGTTGCTGTTAGCTGCGGATTACAGAAAAGGGGTGGGTCCCGCTTCTGTGCACGACTAAGTAATCCACGCACACATCCAACGATTCTGACGGTAGCGACAGCCATCACAGCTTGTAAAGTAAAAACAGCCCTGCGCCTCGTATTTCTCACTTTGGTGCTGTGTGTCTCTTTGTGGCTCAACTGGTCGCCACCTATCCTCGAGTCCTGCCAAAAACGAGAAATGCCATGACAGCGGCCCGGCTCACATTCTAGTTCAAGTGATGCTGACGGTGTGTCTCAGCTCGGCGTTTCCCACGCCGTGCTCTTGCAAACGATTGGGTTATAGCGAATGGCTGTTCTGACTCCTACGTCAGGGTGTAGGATTCTGTAGCATCCCTCCAAAAAAGGAAAAAAAAACATCTAGGACGTCCAAGCTTCAATTCTGATCTCCAATCTGAGGGCGTAATTCAAGACGTACTGCATGTGGGCATTGTGACATCCAAGGCTGTGCAAGCGCTGTAGTGAGTGTGCAGGGACACGACTGAGCAGACGCCGCGCGCGGAAATCTTGTGGAATCCAATGAAATCTGCCCGACTGTCAAAGATCCAGATAATTTCCTAGCCTAAATTCTGACCACCGTGGAAGCGCTCAATCTAGTGGAATCTGACTGCCGGACTAGATGCAAGCCACACTGCTTGGCGCAACCATCAATAGAAGCCAGCGAATCCTTCCACAACAGGTGAATAGGGACAGTACGTCATACCAGAGCACAGAGTGTACCCAGAAGCCCAGCTGTGCTCCGGGCGTACTGAGCGTGGGCCTTTAGTCATTCCGAGCAAAGAAGCAACCGAATCGTGTGGAGTGGTGGCTCGGAATTGCTGCCGCCGCACTGTAAGTCACCAGCAATCCGGCGTTGTCCGCCTGTGGCAGCATCAGCAAAAGTCCCTCCTTTTCCCCCCCAGCCCGCCCCCAGCCCGCCCCCAGCCTGTAGACCACTACGCAGCCGTGGTATTGGTCCTAATGTCGGCCGCTTCCAGAGTCTTCGTGTTGTAGTCTCAGAGTCGGGTGGTTTGTAATCATTTGCTTGTTCAAAGGATGTGCGGTTCGGCTTCGACCCTCCGCTAGCTCTGAGGCAGCAGGTGCCGTACCACCAGGTTCTGCCGCTTTCCGCCGTAAATATCGAACTGGGATACATTCGCAAACTTGCCGTCGACACAGTTGGTGCATATTAATCTAGACGCGTTCGCAAAGTCCGTCGACCGAAGTTTCGTGCGAGCGATGAACAACGGAGTGCAGCCGCGCGATGTGGCGTCGTCGGCGTACGATCCGGCCTGGCCTGGCCTTGCCCATGTTCATGTTCCTTGTAGGGCGGAACCGTGGAGCATTTAGCCACACTGTGTAGACCCCAATGTTGTTCGCCCTGTTTCCGCCTGTGGCACCTCGATGGAGCGGGAAATTAAACGAGCTTCTGTTGGCGACAAGGTTATTCACCCGGGCCCCTCCAACCTTAACCAGTAACATACAGCCATTGCCGGAGACTGGTCTATGTCATCTCGTGATGGGTTGCGGGAGGGACGAGCCCAACCAGGACCGGTATTCAAGGTTCACCAGCGACTCATATTTTAGTGTACAAAATATGAACTAATTTCTCCGTAAGCCACTATTTCGGTCGCTATAGGCTGCTTAAGAACACTCTCGGTGGCTGAGTCACTTAGGAAGCCGTGCTGCGGACGTGACATAAACGACCCTGATATCTCTTACCTCTGCAACATGGTTGCGCGCCCACAACCACCGAGGCATATTAGAACCCAACGACTATCCCTTTCAAACTTAACGGCTAAATAAATTCAACTGCAAAACCCAAAACCCAAAAATATGAAGATTTTCTGCCTTCTTACTCTCGGAATGGCGGTCTTCGCCGCGGCGGCGCCACAAGATCGTGCCGGTATGCATTCTTATAATCCTCGGATAATCGCTGCGACATGACTTCAACCGATACCTAATACGCATGGTGAAGGCCAGGCTGATAACAGAGCCCTGGAAAGGCGGTTCGGTGTTAAAAATCCTAGTGAGCTCACAATGCCTGTTTCATTTCGTACTCCGTTGGTTTAACAAACTCGCAGAAAATTCGAAGTCGCGTATGTAGACTAAAATTTGCGTTGATTCCTTATTGGAACGTTGTGGTGCGATCTAACATGTGTATTTAATAAAGCCGGTCATTATGAGGTTGATGAGGCGACTGGACTTGTCGACTGATGAAATTTTTGTCGCGGTAACACCAAGTGAGTTTGCCCTTCTAGCGTCTTCCATAATCACTTCTTGACTCTAACGGGCCCTTTTATTAGCTGTGCGAGAAGTGGCGGCGATGTTTGCTGCGAAAAGTCGGTGGACACTGACGGGCTCATTGCGTTATTTGTGAGCTGCTGGACCGGTTCATTTGATGCTGCGCTGGGGGATGTTGCGATATGTTCAAGTGTGTTGGCGTTATGAATGAACAGTCTTGTCGATGAAAGAAAAAAAGAAATCAAGAAATTCATTGTAGTGTAAACTGTTTGTTTAGCTACGTTATTGTGATAAACAACCTACTCGCACGTGTCTTACAAATATTTGTTTGCTAAATTCATCGAATACTGGTAATACATATATAGCATATTCATATAACTTATACTTGAACATTCCTCGTCTCCTTCCCAAGCCATGGCTTGCTCCCATCGGGACAAAACTTATAGCGATCCAGCATGGGGATATAGTAAGTTTCAGGATGATAGTAACACGCAGAGTTTGCAAGAGCGTACTTGTATAGCTTGCTCCAATCGCGACATACTCGTGTATCGCCGACCCCTGGGGCTAGATACTTTGTTTTGTTCCCTTCAACAATCTTACCGCCGGTGTATTGGATCGTATCGTCGGCCTGACACTTGACGTCGTCGCGGAGGGTGCCCAGGCAGTGGTTGATATGGCCCTCACCCCACAGCTGCTCCTCGTTATTGCGATACTGTTGAATGGAAAGACGCAGAAGATACTGAGGGAACGCGGTTGTTAGTCTTACGTTGCCGATGGATTGCCCTTTTTTTTTTTTTGGGAAGCAACAAAGAGCTGTGTGCTCTTTGCGACGGCACCTACCACACAGTGCATAGAGTGGAAGGCTTTGACAATGTAGATGCCCTTATTATGGTCCCATGGCCAGTTCTGTGCCTTTTTCACACCCTTGGACTGGGCAAAATCATGATTGAGTGCAAGATACCCCGATTTCCATTGGGTTTCGGGGGCGTCCCATATAGGATCTTCGAGGCTCCGCGTCTCTTCGAACATTGTCGTTGAAGTATCCCATTCGAGGCCGGCTGGAGAATTGGTTAGCGAAGCCCGTGGAGAGTTGAAGAGTTGGCATCTTTTCATATGTTCGTACCCACGCTTGGTGCACCTTCCCGGCTCACTACAGTCGCAATGTGCAGTTTCGTGACCATTATCACGTTCGTGGCAATGGAGACACTGAGCATTGCGAGCAGCAGATGCACGAGTCGCCATGCCCGTTTCGCCGACAACGCTGTTCCTGCGTGCGAGAGCTCATCGTGATAGCCGGATGCGACATCCGTCAGAGCATCTGAAGAAGATGTCGACTTTAGTTGCTCATACTTTTGCGAAGACATGTTTCGATGCTAGCTGCGAAGGTGGAGCGTCTTGGACAGCTACGGACCCGGCAAACAGATTAAAACCCGGGTTAGTTCGTGGGAGGGCTCGCTAAAGACAAAAATGGCAGGGAGACGCAAAAGTTTCGGGAGAGGAGATAGCAGAAGTGCATGGCTTACAAGGCTCCGAGGAGCCCATTTCGCAAATAGCCAGTATCGATCTAAACAATGGCGTCTCTATTAGGTTCACCCCCCACAATCACACCCCGCCCGCGCGTGCCCTGTAGTGGCGACCAACAAGGCGTCAACCAACAGCCGTAAGCCGGCCATTCTCCTTAATTAGTATCTTAGCAGTCATCCCGAGCCACCACTCTACACGATTTGGCTGTTTCTGGGCTCGGAATTCCTAGAGGCCCACTGTATTTACAGGGCAGTGCATACGCGGCCATTTGCACCCGTGGCATTGGTAAGAATACGCAGCGGAGAGATCGAAACCCCGGCGCTGCCCATTTTGGTATGCCAGCCACGGCGTTTTGTCGCTTTCCCCTCACGCTTTATGTCTTTTTACGGTGCGTTTTATTTTGGTTTCCGATAAGCCCTTTCTCGGATGTTTTCTGTTGTTATCGCTCTATCGCCTCTGACTCCGTCTTCCCCCGTCTATCGCATGATGGCATTTCAGCTAGTCTTGACAGGCGTAGCCGCGCTGCTCGTGGCGCTTCTGGTGCGCTCCTTCATCCACCGATGGCAGCTTCGTCAAAAGGCGCGGCAGCGGGGCTGCGAGCCTCCGAACAAATACCCCCATCGTCTGCCGTGGGGAATAGATCTCTACCGGCTTCATATGGCTGGTGCCAAGAAGGGCCGCTATCACCGACTGAGCGTTGACCTGTTCAACCGCCATGGACCAACGTACGAGTCTCACCTCTTCGGCACTCGGTACATCAACACGCGAGACACGAAGAATCTGCAGGCTTTTCTTGCAAAAAACTGCGATGACTACGGTAAAAACGCGACGCAAAGGGCAGCGATGCTGCCGCTCTTAGGCTGGGGCATCCTCTCTTCCGATGGGCCTGAGTGGAAGAAATCGCGGGACTTGGTCAAGCCGCTATTCAAGCGGGCCGAGGTGGGCGATATTGATCGCGTCGAAAAGTATGTGGACAAGATGATCAAGCTGCTTCCGCGAGATGGTTCCACGGTAGATCTGGCGCCCATGTTGCAAAAGCTGGTATGTCTTGTGTTTTCCGCCTCTCCGTGGCCATGTGCGCCTGTGAGATACCCACGCCAATGACCCATATGACGGAACTGCAGCGTAACTGGCCGTTATCTGACAAAAAAACAACAACAACAATAGGCTATCGATAGTTCAACTGAATTTATATTTGGACACTCACTGAACTGCCTCGACGATGAAACCGGCAACGCCGACGAGTTCCTGCAAGCCTTCGACCAAGCACTCGCCGGTGCCGGTCGGCGCGGGACTCTTGCTGCCGGTAAACTCATGTTCCTCTTCAAGCCAGATGACAAGAAGTGGCTGGAAAACTGCAAACGCGTTCATGCATTTGTCGATAGCTGGATTGCCCGCGCTCTCGCCGAGGATCCTGACAGCAAGTCAAGCGCCACATCACCTTCACAGCAGCAGCAGCAGCAGCACTACATTCTCGTCAATGAAATGTCCAAGAAGATTAAGGACCCCGTTAGATTGCGGTCCGAGCTTCTAAATATATTTTCTCCCTCACGAGGCACCACCACCGCCTTAATGTCCAACACTCTATTTTATCTTGCTCGCGCCCCAGCGGTCTGGAAAGAGCTGCGGCGCCAAGCGCTTGACCTCGGCGACACACCCATTACGTTTGAGGTGCTCAAGACTCTGCATTTATTCCGTTACGCGCTCCAGGAAGCAATTCGTCTGCAGGGACCCTCTGGCCAAGTCCATCGGCAGGCGCTACGAGACACTGTTCTGCCACGGGGTGGTGGCCCCGCCGGCGCCTCGCCAATTCTTGTGCCCAAGGGCACGATTGTTGTGGGAAATAATTACCCAATATACCATGATCCAGAGATCTGGGGGGATGACGTCGAGGAATTTCGGCCGAGCCGGTTTTACGGCAAGGTGTTGACCTGGGAGTTTGTCCCTTTTCTTGGTGGGCCCAGGATATGCCCAGCCCAGCAGCAAGTGTATACCAACGGCGTGTACCTACTATACAGGCTGGTCAGGGAGTTTGAGACGCTTGAAAATAGAGACCCATGTCTTGAGTACGTCGAAGAGATGGGTATGTTGTGTCAAAGCCGGAACGGGGTCAAGGTCGCAGTGCATCGGGCGACAGATAGCGAATAAATAATCCTTCAATATACAGTGTTTACCAGGCAGCAGCACACAGGGAGTAGGGCGTAGGGTGCATTTATATCTCGCACTGCGAGCCTCATGTTGACCTCTTCAGCTACCTAGGAAGAGTATCTACGCGCATCACCACCCGTTTGGGGCAAAAACCTTGCTTATCGCTTCGAACTTCGTGCGCTGTGCGCCACCTTACAATGCAGGCGAGCTAGCCAATCCTCCTCTAAAGTCGGCCGAGAATCCAGCAGTGTCTCCATTAGGCAATTGTGCCTTTTCGTACCACCCAAAGCAGATTTCGGAACATGCTCAAACTAGACTTGCTCATGGTGCCGAGTGCCTGTCGATTGCTGCACGGAGTGGCTAACATGGATCTGGCCGGAAGGCACGTCGGCGTGACGATGTTGTCCTGAGCAGCGTAGCTCGTATGCCTCCGCCTCGGCCGAGGCTCCTGTGCTAGGAACAAGGGATGACGTCGACGTACGGGACTTAAGGTGCTGCTCCGCATTAGATCGGTTACGAGAGCCTTTGGAGCCCTTGGAGCCCTTTGAGCCCCTCGAGCGGATCGAGGCGAGGGACACAGCACTGCAGATACTACGCAGGATGGCGTCGGGAGCGACAGAGGCAAATACGAGCCAGATTGAGGGTAAGTTGATAGCAACGAGACTCACGCCCATTTCCAGTACCCAATAGAATGTTACCCTCGAGATGTACTCTGTTAAATGAGAATCGTTAGTCGGTGGTTCATCGTCCGCAGTCTGCTCATGGGTCTGTTACTCACGCAGCGGGTCTGTGCTGTGGACGGTTGCCTGGCCCACTAAGTTCGATAAGATCCAGTCAATACATATTATCCGTGGTAGGTACAGCTGCGTGCGAGTAGGATTGCTTACGATGCACTAGTTGGAGAATAATAACCATGCGAGCGATTGAAGATCCAACGCCACTTTTATATTCGTCAGTATGGCACACGATCGCAATCATTGTTTGCACGGTGTACAGCAGCTCACATGCAAGCCAAGAGGAAAATGCCTCCTATGGCAAATCTTCTGCTCTTCGTGGTCTGAAGTTCTGTGATCTGCGGGACTGTCTGTTAGCACGTTGGAGGCGTTCAGTAATGCACAAAAGTAAAAAAACATACGGGATAGATGGGCAGTACTAAGACCCAGACATCAAGCAAAAAATCGGAAATAGCATAGCCCTGAAGAAGTGGGTATGAGTAAGTGCAATACTTGAGTTGGGTTCCATCCCAAAGCGCGGACAAATGGCCTTGGCACTGGAACGCAATCAAAAGCTCAAATGCCACGAGCCAGAGGAATAGCACGACCAATGTCGCGACAATGGCGCGATGGAGAATTGCTTTACGGCCCGACACGCAAAAGATGCGCCTGTAGAAGAGAAGGGCGCTGGCTTTTGAGCAAGCAAGACAGAAGAGCGAGGTGAAGTTGAGGCCTAGCTGAGCCTTCACGGAGGGATTGCGCCAGTTAGCAAATGTGACAGGACGGGCGGCACGTTAGGTGTGGTTGTGCGAACCTTTGCTGACCGTTCCTTCGTCGCTGCTACTTGTTCCTTTGTCAAATCTGTGGCGGAATAACCAAAGGCTTTGAGCGACACGCCTTCCCTGGAGTTAGCAGCTACAACATGAGCCCCTCGTACAGGCCATCAGACGGCCGACGGTCTGCACTCACCGAAATACAGGCATGACGTAGCTCCAATAAAGGCAATCTGCGGTGTTGCCCATTAGAAGCGAGTTCACCGGGGCGGACGGAGAACCGAAAACATACCAAAGCCGGCAGCGTCATCCAGTCATCCCACAGGATGGGAGCCTTCTGGCGACGCCTCGCGTAAAATCTCAGCATCACTGTTATGAGGCTGAGCGCCAACAGAACAGAGGCGAGAGCCAGGAGGGCTGATGCCGAACGGTCAGACGGACGATTATCAGACATGCTGGATTAAGACTCTGGGGAAACCATGCCGCAGGGAAAGGAAGAAGAAGATTCCTCAGAGCAGGACGGTGGAATTGCCCCCCTCCCAACCCCCCCAAAAAAAAAAATATGCTGTCACGGGTCACCAGCAGGGTCGCGAGCAAGATTTCTAGGTTCGCGCAAAGCTCGTTTACCAGACAAGATCTCATACACAGATACACGTACAGAGCAGTCGTACGCTCCAGTTTTGGCTCTTGAACCAGCTTGCTCGGGTTGCAATTTGCCGCTGGAGTGTCGGGGGCCAAATCGACAACGCAATCCGTGGCAAGCCACGTCCATGCGATTCCACATGCGCCGGGCGCAGCTACAGCATGACCTCGCCGAATTGGTGGCATTAGTGTCGCATACAGCAGGGCGTGACTCTATTGTGAGAGGGTGACGGTGTGGTCTTACTGTGGGGTAATTCCGGGCGACGTCACCCGCACGCTGACTAGTTCCGCACCGTGCGCGAATCCCAAGCCACCACCCCGTCGTCCAAAAGCCACCCGCACCAGAAGCCCTGCTAGGCTGGTCCGGCACGATTAGCCAGAAAGACCCTTGCTTAAGATTTGCTGAGCATTGCCGTCTGCCTCGTATGCCGCGTGGGACAGCCAATTCGGCGCAGACAAAAAAGGGGTCGCGAGGGTGGTCGCGGGCAGGCAAAGAACACGCCGTTGACTGGGAATGACAATTGTGTTCGGCTTTAAATATCTTTGGAACATCTAAAATATAAGGTAGCTTTGTTGCTGCGGAGTGTGCGATGCTTGGGTAGTGGATGTAACACTCTCTTGCGACGATCAGCCAATGAAGCGAATTGCCGCACTGCAAATGTCGTCTGGCACCTCTCCTCGCTCTCTTGGGTGGCTCGATGCAACGCTTGTGTAGTATTAATGCATGTCCAAGTAATAAGCCGGCACTCCTAATGGCGTGTGTGGTGCTAGGGATTATGATACAAGCGACACTAGAGTATGCGGCCGGGTTCTAGTACCAGCACTACATGGCTTAAATCTCGGAATACGTACATACATGAAATAGCTAATCTAACGAAGAGGTTGAATGGTTTCAATCTCGGAAGACGTATAGCCATTAAATATCGCAAGTCAATCTGACGAGTGAGACAAAAAAGCTCAAATCAGAAGACATACAGGCTACAAGAGACATCAGATATCGTTAGTCAGTTAATAAGCATGGTAAAAGGTCTAAATCTCGCAAGACTTACAGGCTACCAGAAGCATCAGATACCGCAAGTCAATCTAACTAGCTCGCTGAAAAGGTTCGAATCTCGGAAGACGTACAGGCATCTGACGAGCTCGTTGAAAAAGCTTAAATGTCGGAAGACGTACAGGCGCTGCAAGGAGCATCAGATCGCAGGTCAATCTGACGAGCTCATTGAAAGGTTTAAATGTCGGAAGACGTACAGGCGTTCAAGAAGCATCGAATCAATCAGATATCGTGAGGCAAGATAACTAAGACGATCTCTTTGATGATGGGATTGTGGGCCGCAATTTAATTCAGCCAGGAAGACTTCCAGGAAGACGGTTATAATGGAGCGGTCGGCAGAGGAGAAAAGTCGGCACTTGAGAGAGGAAAGTCAGCACTCGGCAGAGGGAAAAAGTTAGCACTTAGGAGAGAGAAGACTCAGCTGCTAATGATGCTGCCCCTGCTGATGATGATGATGATGCTACCGCTGCTGCTGCTGATGCCGCCGCCGCCGCTGATGATGATGATGCCGCTACTGATGCTGCTAATGATGATAATGATGATGGCCACAGGTCAGGATTCAGGTCAGGAATCTGGTCAGGAAGACGGTCACGGTAGTAGCGGTCGGGAGGGGGAAAAGTCAGCCGATGATCATGGTGCCGCCGCTTCCGATGATGATGCCGTTGCTGCCCACGCAAGAAACGCAAGAGTAGCCTTTCCCACCAGGCAGATGTCAGATCTGGGCCAGTGCCCAAGGTGCAAAAGCAGGGCTTGGTCAGGACCAGCGATACGGGGTTGAAGTAACACAAGAGTAACACAACAACAGCACAGCACAGCCATAACCAGCGGGAAAAGCTAAAAGCTCCACTTCCTTTCTTGAACGGGATCCTGAGCTGTGGCCGCTTTAACCTGCTTAGCCCCTGAGCCGCCCTAAGCAACCCTGAGCATTCCTGAGCTGCTCTGAGTTATTGCAAGTTATGCCAAGTTCTAAGAGTACACGTAGCCCTGGGTTCGCGTGGCCCTCTATGGAGCCGTCTTTGTCACGATGTGAGCAGCCATGGAAAATCTAAGCAGTGGAATTGTCCTTGTATTCTAGCTATTCTGACAAGGAATTCTACATCTTTTACACTGCAATTCTATTTGTGCATTTATAATCATCCGATTCATAAGCAGCTTTGGAATCAACTGATTATCAGCATATTTGCCACCTTTGTCAGCAGCTTCATAAGCAGCTAATTCTTGACATTCTTCAAGGAACGCGATGCGATTCACCAACAATTCGAGTGAACCCAAGGTGAATTACGTACTATATAATCACCACCTATTTGCACTCTTTAAAATAGATAGATAGTTAGTCTTCAACAACGATCTTCATCTGAATACATTGTTCACTTAAATATCAACTGGTTACGATCTACGATCTATCACCAACGTGACACCAACTCAATTGCTCAGACCGACGTCCTGTAATATCTGCCGAAAATAAATCTAGGCTAGATTTATCCTTACACCAATCACGACCGTCACATGGTGGATTCCCACGCTACCCTACCCTATGCTTGTGCGTGCTTTTGCGCCAACACATTATTACTACTACTAAGTTAGCTGAAATGGTGTGCTTATCTTCGTTATCATTGCATATGCATTGCAAGTGACGCACCAAGCGTTGGCAGTGGCTGGGCTACGAACTGTTTAAGGGGGCCAGGACACAAAACAGGACATAGAGAAATCAAGAACTTGTGCTTCATCTGATGATTACTCAATCACGCTGTGCATGACCTGAATAAGTGCCCTATTCAATCGCAAATAGCTTTCTCTTTATTTTCCAACATTTCTCCTGCCCAATTGCGAATAGTTGCTTCCAACAATTAAAAAGGCCGGGACATAAGAGGGTCGCGATAAAGAACCCACAGACTAATCAACATGTTCCGGTAGTTTCTCAATCATGTTTTGCACTAACTAAACTCCTGCGCTTTTCCTCGTCATATTCCAAAGACAGGTTATCTGTCTTCAACCTCGCCCGCTCCAATGTCCAACACCCTAGGGACGGCGATTGTACACGTATCATTGCGGTTCTGGCCTTTGTTTTCACAACCATGAATGCAGAATGCTGTCGAGGAAATTTCACCATTTGGCCCTGAGCATATGAACAAAAGATCCTCAGTGAATTGGGGCCTATAACGATATTCAAACATTGACCCATGAAGTGCCTTGCTAATGTCGTCAACGTAATTTCCTATGTATTAAAGCTTAGCTTTAACGCATCCCCATAGTAGGTGCTGTGAACAGTTTTCACTTTTGGACCTACGCTATATCTCTCTGGAAGTAACATACCTTTTTGAAGAAGTGATGAACCGCAATACTGAAGCCCTTCTCTGCAATTTGCTGCAAAGACAGTTGGGGAGACTCCAGCTAGAGCAAAAAGCGAAAGATAAGCTGCTCGGGTCATGGTTAAATCCGAGCCAATGTTTGTTTAAAATAACAATAGTTAGCTTCGGAAGGATAAGTATGTGAACAGGAATTAAAATCAATGAATACAGTTGACTCTCTGGTTGCTAAATCTCTCCCGGAGTCCACCTATTTATACAACCCGCGATAGCCAGCTACTCTCCCCGCCCCCCTTTCCGTGTAGGCTCGGGCAACTGATCACGAACTACAATGCCCTGCAAGTTTAACCCTGCTTTCTAACACGTATCGCGGTCGATCTCGTTTCGTGCTGTGCCGGCATCTACTGCTTGATGAGCCATGTTGCGGTTTCTGCCAGTCGGCAAGGGGAATCATCCCTGCATCACCACGTGCACATCAGATATCCTTGTCATTTCCATAGCGCTTACTAGTAACTAAATGGCTGCATATGGTGGCGAGATGACTAACAAGAGGTCAAAGACAGAGTCAGACCATTTAAAAACTTCAACATGTCTTTCGGACCGAATAGCTTAGACATCAGTCGATTTTTTGTAAAAAGATCACCTACAGCGCAGGTAAAATAATGCTAACCCACAGTGGAGCTGCATTTTGTCGCTCCAGATGTGGACCTTAAACCGGCAGATACAAAACCACATATCATCTGGTGTGGTCCGCACAATGGGCTCATCGGCAGATACTCAATGACAGCAAAGAACACGTATACAATAGTATATTACTTAATAAATGTGAGCAGCTATAATCATCTAATGCGTGTAGTGGAATGTTGTTCTTGATTTCTATCTAATTTAGAGAGGAAGTTGACCGCTATTTATACATAAACTCCCTCTCACGACGCCGCCAATCTAGGATTTCCATCAAACCTGTTAAGGCCATCCAATTCGACAATTTCCTATTGTGCCTATTCATCTTGTGTGGAAGGATTCTGTGGCTGCCGCTAGTCTCCTATTGAAGCTATTCACAAATACTGTGGCTTCTGGCTAGTCTTTCAGCTCTATTCAGCTCTATTTCAGCCCTTCTATTGTGTTCATGAATGTGGCTCATCCTGTTCATCGCCGCTGTACAACAGCACAAAGGTCTTCAATTCGCGATATAACTATAATACGAGGCATTTATCCCTGTGAGATTACTAACTTACTACGCCTTCAGCACCTAAATCTCCTTATTACAGAAAAGGACATTATTAATGAGCGTTAATTAGTTTGTCGAGAAGCTCTCGGAATATATACAGGCACACCACGATTCTGAAAGTCCTTAGAAGACAAAGGGCATCGCCATAGCATTAAATTCCACATATCTTTGCATGTTATAAGTGCTTTACATGATTGTACAAGAACTAACTAAAGCTTAGGCGTAGGTGGAACTGGCTTAGGACATGCTTAGGAAGCGAAGTATAGCTCCCTGAGCTCACCTGAGAAGTGCTTGAGCAGTGCCTGAGTAGCGCCTGAGTAGCGCCTGAGTAGCGCCTGAGAAATGCCTAAGCGAGGATAACTGAAAGCGGCAACGTAAGATTGTAGTTTTTCCCGCATAATACACTTTCCTTAAGAGGCAAAGTTTTGGCCCACCCTATGCCACTGTTTTCCAGTACAAGATCTCTATATAGTTCTCTGCCCTATTATATCGTTCATTATTGCATAGTATCCCGGGTCTACACCTGCTGCTGATTCTACCTGGCGGGTCGTGTTACTAATATTGTACAATTGACGGCTAGAACCCAGTTCTGGCCATCCTTTATCGGGACCAGCCTATGAATCTTTTATAAATTTAGCCCATGCTGTTTGCAAAAAATCTGCTGGTATCGATTTGATCAGGCGTGGCAGCCCCGAAAGATCCGTTAAGAGAGTATGTTCCGAACTATAGCAACGTCGAGCCAGCGATATGGGCTCGCGACCAACTGAAGAATGGGACACATTGATACTTACAACAAGTCGCATCTCGCTGCCATGATAAGTCCCTGCACTGGGAAATAATTCCAAGTTTTCGAACACAGCTTCATACATGTATCTCCATACGGGATACCCTGCGTCCGCCGCGACGTTTGCTAGCTGCGAGGCGGGACAAAGAAACACGGCGTCTGTTAAGCTTTTTCAAGCGCCTTTAATAAGAGCATACCGCTCAGAACAGTGCTTAAAATTGGCACTACGCCAGGAGCACGTCTCAAGAACTGCGTGAGAGCCGAATTGACTTCATCATAGTTGTTGTCAACACCGGTAGTGTATGGTATGAATGATCCTTCGTCTTTATTCGTCCCGATGATCCACGGGACTCTTGCAGCGGTGCCTTTCATAATTAGAGGGCATATGTCTAGCGGAAAGGTTGCCCCATCTTCGAAGGGACAAAATCGGATGGACCTGTTCTCGCTAGTTGATTTCAATTCTAATGCAGGCTTGTCCCGCACGCAATGTAGCTGGTCTTCTGTATTGAAGCAGCCAACAGCAGCCGAGAGACGTGCCCATGCAGTTCCGATACTATAGTCTCGTGCCCCGAGCGAGATGTTCGTGCAGACGGCAGTCTTGGATTGCATGATGGCGGCGCGGAAAGGAACCGGGTTTGGTGGGTTACTGATTAGTGACCGGACAGAGAAGCCGCCAGCAGATTCACCCATCACAGTCACTTTGGATGGATCACCACCGAGCTGCTTAATGTTATCTTGCACCCATCGCAATGTTAGGCGCTGGTCACGGAAGCCTATATTTTTATTTTGCAAAGGGATTTGAGGACTTCCAGAGAATCCAAACACTGCAAGTGTAGAGATATTGGTTAGTATCACTCCTTTAAGGGCGGTACCTCCTGGGTTTGATGAGTTATGAGGACTTGCAGTTTGTGCGATAGTTGTGTGACACAACGATAACGTCTTGATGGTACGCAAAAGAACTCCCATCGTACACTAACAAGCTCCCACCACCAGGCTCGAGGTTTCCGCCAAATATCCAAAATAGCACTGGCTTACGATCGCTGGACTTCGTTTCGGGTGGTACAAACACGTTTAGATACATGCAATCCTCACTCTCTTCTGGCGGCGGCCTTCCTGGGTCGTTGTATAATTTTTTTAAACGACCTTTCACATTTTCGATCGCCGGAAACTGTTGAATACAAATCGGTTTTTGTTTGTGCGCTTTCAGATGAATATCCCATGTCGCCGGTGGCTCAGCAAGAGCAAACCTTTTCGGAGGAGAGGAAGCAAACAGAATGCCGAGGTACTGCGTCACTGCCGCAGTGGTTAACCCTCGGTTGCACCTAAATATTTTTTCCTCACGTCATGTTTGGCTCGCGTGCTGTGGAAATGTATGTGCGCTAGGTAGCTTCGGTAATAAGGCGTTGTTGGTCTACAACAAAGCTGGTTTCCGGCTCCACATTCCCGAGGTCAAAATGCATTTCGCCTTGATTTTATGGACAACGACTAAGCGGAGTTACTAAAAGGGAATGGAAGCTACAACTGTCTGTCTCCTGTGAAGCTATCCCACTTAAATGATGGAAAATGTGTATTTCCCCAGACGTCAAGGCAATGCGTTTGCCACCCTTGAGCTACCCGACTTGGACTGTAGTTGAACTTGCCAGTATGTGTCGGAATCTTGCACCCAAGAAGCAATTCAAATCAGGGAGTTTAGCATCCCAATAGCTGTTATAAAAACGTCCGTGATGGTCTGTTTCGGACGGGCTGAAATCGATTAATTTATGCTCTTCTTCATACTCCTTACGCCCCGAGTACCCGCTAACCTACAGCCATAGCGTCATTAGTTACCGGCCAATCCTACCGAAAAGTCGATCAAAATGGCTCCTAATTAATCTAACCACCTCCTTTCGACATAACCAGGCCAGAATCGTTAGCCAACACGGAGAATACCTACGGTGTTAGATCGATACATGGGCTACGACCTATAGAAGCGCATAAATCTGTGGAGTTTTCCAATGCGCTAAAACCGGAGCCCCAAGCGTTTTAATGCGAAAATAGTTCTATAAAACAGATGGCATCCAAACGAGGTTGCCCTGACTAAGGGTGTCGTTCCAAAAAGCGAGGAGATGACAACTGTTTTGTGAGTATAGGGTAGTTTTCATGCAATCAAATGTCTTGCAGCATGAAAAAGCGAGTCCGAAAAGTCACTGCGGCTAATAACTCTGACAGGGTAAATTCGCCGGGTTGAAGGGAGGCTAGCAGAAATCAAATTAACTTAATGTTTTAAAAAAAATTGTTGTCCCTCATGGACTTTTGTGGTGATAGAAAAACACATTAAATGCCGGCTGTACCCTGCCGGAGAACATTGACCAACAATACCAAGTTTACAGTAATGGTGTCACGAAGTGAGCAGCTATGGAAGATCTAAGCAGTGGAATTGTCCTTGTATTCTATCTAATTGACGAAGAATTAGATCTCTTCTTATAGACCTTCAGCAACCGGGAAATTCCCTGGAATTTAGTGGCCATAGGCCTACATTCCTTGGCATCGTACCACCTTCTTCCACTATCGTACGAATCTAGCTGATACGTGGCATCAGTCATTTCCGAAGGTGCCACTCTAATCTCAACATATTCTTGACAAATGGACTTGCGGATGGATGTGCGCTGTGTGGCGGCGTCCGAGTCACGCCATGGCGTCAGTAGAGCTACAGGATGAACAGTGCGGCTGCACAATGATCAACAACAAGGAAGAGCAACAATGAACAATAAGGTCCGTGATTCACGGCATTGTTGAAGTCAAATTCTGAATTCATCAGAGTTTAGGGTCATAACTATGCATGAAAGTGACCTCTGGCTACGCCATGTTTGTGACAGTTATGAGCCCGAGAGGGTCTACGGCCGAGTTGGCAAATGCCCTGTAACTTTCTGCTGCCTAAATTGCTACTTAAAGCGACAATCTCTGAGTTCTAACCCTTAACTTAGCATGTCACAGGAAAATATGAGCCTTCAAGGGTCATAACTACACAAGAAAAGTGGCCTCTGGCTACGCCATTTTTTGTGTGACACAGAGGAATGCGGAGGAGTATATCGATCACTTATCGTTGGGACTGGAACAACCAACTTTGCTGCGCCGAAGTTTTCGACAGCCAAAATGAAAGAAATGCGTGATATTCGAAAGAAAGAATTGGCGGCTGCGGAGGAAAACAAGGTAATTGATCCTTTCTCTACTGCCTCAAAATACTACACGGAGTTTGTCCAAATCCATCCTTTTAAAGATGGCAATGGCCGAATGTGTCGCATGATCCTCAATGCTTTACCCTGCCCTTACGCTAGAGAGCAAGGAGAAGAGATCGAGAGGTATATGAGCATCAAGAAGCGGGCGAACTTGGAAATGGAGGGACATGGGGAATACGCTACGTTTGTGCTTTGTAAAGCTATCACTCGCCTTCAGCCATGAAGAAAAGGTTAACTGGAAAGAATAAATAAGACATGTTTGTTCTACGGCCGCTAGCATTGGAAGGTCAGGTGCCTCACGGAAGAGGTTAACCATAAAATAGACAGAGAGATGCAGAAGCAAACTAGTTTGTCGACTCAAAGCAAACACCCACAACACATGTATGTCGGCGACCAACACACAACCAGCAACGTAACTCCAATTCTGCAATAGGCCTCGTTGATGACATGATGAGTGACCCGACAGAGAAGCCGCCAACAGATTCGCCCATCACAGTCACTTTGAATGGATTCCCGCCGAGCTGCTTAATGTTATCTTGCACCCATCGCAATGCTAGGCGCTGGTCACGGAAGCCTATATTTCTATTTTTCAGAAGTATTTGAGGGCTCCGGAGAATCAGAACACTGCAAGTGTAGAGATATTGGTTAGTATAAGTCGCTCAACAGGTCAATGCCTCGTAGTGTCTAAATGAGGTGGCCATGACTAAGGGTGTCTTTTTAGAAAGCATGTAGATGACAACTGTTGTGTGATAAACATAGAGTAATTGCCATTCAATTAATCTCTTTCAGCATGAAACCGCGAGTCCGCAAAGTCACTGCGGCAAAAACTCTAATGGGGTAAATTCGTAGGGTTGAAGAGACGTTGGCAGAAATTAAATTAAATTGTATTGCATGTCCTCCGTCGTTGAAGGATATATTCTATATGATACTTGGCAGTTAGCTTTCCTAATAAAGCTTTTTTTTTTTTTTTTACTGTTCTAGCCGTTCGATTTCTAGCACTAAAGCTTTCGAGCCCTTCAAATCATTACAGCCCATATCACTAATAGTTTGGCTAAAAGAAAATATATTCAACAAATTTGCCGCAACGGAACTTTTGCGAGAAACGTTGCAATCGCTCAATATTATATTGAGCGGTAATTGGAGAACAGGCAATTAAGCTGAAAGAATGTTATTGTTACTTCTATTCGTTTGTATTCAATACTATGATGCAAGGTGACATGAACTAAGTTGCATGCTTTAGCTGTCGCTATCTTCACCCTTATAACACTAATGCTACTCGTTGCACTTAAAAGGGTTCCTATTTCCGGCTGAGTGGCAAGCATGGCCCTTGACCTTACACTGTAGTAAGATGTTAGCGTCATGCTTCTTGTCCAATAGATATCAGTTACTTACTGGGGAGTTCTCAGCGCATCCGACGGTTCTTGGTCTCGTATCAGAAGGGTCTCCGATTAGGAACACGCACTTTCCGTGCTCGTAGTGTCGTTGAGGCGGGTGCTGAGGCGGCGTGCATTTCTTTTAAACCAGATCCTGTCAGCGTTGACACCTCTAACAGCACCCAGCTGCCTACATCCAACTCGTCCAATACTGGGATGTCACTTACCCCATGATAAGTCTTGGCTTCGATAGGGAGAGCCGCCGCGATGGCCAGCAGAGCAATGATGTACGACTTCATGTTAGCGTCAAACTTGTATGAATGGTGTAACAAAATATAATATTGCGTTGTGAGGTGGCAGAGGAACGAGAAAACTAGTAGCACATCGGCGGGCCTAGGTTTATATATGCGCAATCTTTACATCGACACAGCAATTCAATATGACATCATTTCCTCCATGTCGGCATTGTAATGTTTCCGCGCGAATCTATACTAAAACTGAACTAGAATCCTTCCCGTAAGCTGCATGCATTTTTAGCTACATTCGATCCTTCAAGATAAACTGTCTCAGTATCATGATTGGCTCGGCTTATACCCGGCGACGTATGAGCCCACTAATTCAGGAATTCCGTAGAGGTCTGATTTACTCCGTCCTAGCCGACTCATGTCCTCGCTCACGTAAGAGTTCTGCAAGACTAAGCTACGGTGGGCAATGCGCACTTCAACTGAGCATTAGCGCAGTGCTCGATCCGTTTCAACCGTAACCGAATTAGTTAACCATACCATGAGCCTTCGCGTAGATCGCAACGCAACATAAGCCTGGTGGGGTAAATTAAGGCGGCTAGCGATAATTGGCTTGAGGACCTTGGTAGATAACTCTGTTTCGGCTGCAAATTTTGGTTTAAAACATGCAGATGGGGTTGTATTCTGGGGTAGCTGCGGGTCAGCTTGAACGACGGGCAAGCCTAACCGGATATAGAGTCTGTTCCCGCTGAATCTTGTTCTTTTGCTCTCTACGGAGTATAAAGTTAACCGACTTGTATCCGAGTTCCGCTAGCATTAGTTCCAATGGTATTAGAAGAGGAGAGGAGTTTTGCTTCCCTTGAGAAATATCCTGGATCCTGGGGCCGACATCCGAAGGTTCGTCGGGCTAGTTGTCCAAGCAAGTCCGACGACAAGGTAGGTAATTGCCGAGCTGGACGCTAAGCCGGACGACCCTTTGCCAGATTCGTTCATTAGTGCGTCTGCTCTTCAGATCCATGTTTAGAGCTTTGGTACTGTTTTGATATTTTTATGATACATCGCAGCTTGCAGACACCACGAGAAATAATGCTCTGGCTAAATAGTTGTTCTGTGCTTTAAGAACCCCAAATAGCTATAAATGGCATGAAGAAGAACTCCCTATTGTGCAATGCTATTAGACACAGCAATGAACACTTAGAGCGCAATTCAAGTGTGCTGACCTTTCATGTGTCATAATATCGGATCCGCACTTGGCGCAGATGCAGCCGCCTACTTGCGGCGCTATGAATTATTACTAAAGCTGCCTCATCGCCGTACTACACTTCCTGCGCTACTGTCACTGTATAAAGTAAGAGCTCATACGGAGGGCTGATAAAAAGTCGGTTCAGGCATTTGGTTATAAAGTACGGTTAAAATACTGAAAACAATTGTGATGTTCCCAAGTCTAGAGTAGAGACATGATACTTACGCTTATTCTGTAGGGTGTTTTTAGTAATCATTCAAGACTCTGTGAACAGACCCTTCTCCCCACTGTGCATCACCATGTCACGGAACACACCATCTTTCTCAAACAGGTCCTGCGGTCGTCCCTCTTCTAGCACCTTTCCCGCACCGAGCACCACGATTTTATCGTAGTCCGCGATCGTACGAAGTCTGTGGGCTATTGTGATCAGACATCTATCATTGTCTTTGGCGCTGCTTAGGTGGTTTCGCAAGACTTCCTGGATACCGGCATCTGTGGTAAAGTCCATGCTGGAAGTCGCTTCGTCGAGGAGCATCAGCCTCGAGTGGCGCACGAGAACGCGACAGAGGGAGAGGACCTGTCTCTGTCCGTGAGAAAAGTTACTGCCGCCCGTATGAACTGGTGTGGACAGGGTAAGACGTCCAACGAAGCGAGATTCCGATGTTGATGCATTGGAACCTCCTTGGTTGTTATTGTCTTCGACGTTGCCGTTGTATTCGTTGGCTACAATAGACGCGGAAGACGAGCCTGGCTGGCTAGATTGTTGCTGCATTGCTGTGATGGACGCACAAGCATCTAGCACCTTTTGTAACTGCTCTTGGGGAACCTGACCGGTTGGGTCAAGATTTGACGCAATTGTGCCTTGAAATATCAACGCCTCTTGGGGGATCGTAGCGATGGCGTGACGAAGCCTCTTTCTTGGAATGGCTGTGATATCTACGCCGTCATAGAGAATCTGCCCGGATACGATGTGCGTAAATCGCAAGAGAGAAAGAACAAGCTGTAGAGAGGATTTGTTATCCATTAGCACATTGAACGTCGTTTTTTTAAGCATTCCAAATGAATGTGTGCATACCGTGCTTTTACCACTACCGGTTCGACCCACTATTGCCACCCGTTCCCCAGCATTGAAAACGAGATTCACATCCTTCAAGATGTCAGGTCCGTCGGGGCTATATCTAACAGTGACATTGCGAAACTCGACATGTCCACTCTGTGGCCAATTGACTGGAATACTACGCTCCAAGTCATCTGCGTATGCAATCTGGCCATCTTGCTTAACTTCACCGTCCGGCTCTTCGGGAGCCAATTTGGAGTATTCAGACACACGGTGGAACTAGTCAGGTTGTTAACATCGTCAATTATAACAGTCATGATTCAAGGGTTATCGGAAACGGCTTACGCTTTGCATCTCAATATTGAGAAAGTTCATGCTAAACACAAGCATCAAGATGGAGCTGCTCATTGCTGACGCGGACGTGAGCGAGAAGCCAACCAGCCCAGCCGCAATAGTCCCCTGCTTGGAGAGCGCTAGCAGCCCAGCAGACACTTGAACGAGCGCTGCTATTGTATTAATCCTAAACTTCATCCATTGATCGCACTCTCTTTGTGTGGCGGCCGCCTTTGCAGAACTATAGAGCAGCTTGTTCAGCTTGTCAGCGAAAATTTGAGGCATTTGGCTCTGTGCCCGCACAATGGTCAGTCCGCCCAGACTCTCTGAGAATTGAGAAAAGATGGGGGACTGGCTTGACGAGACCATCTGCTTCACAATAAGAACAGTTCGGTTGTACAACTCGCCGACAAAGCTACCCAACACTGCAGCCGCAAGTGCCGGGAGCACAAATACCGGCAGGACGGCGGTCACTGCACCAGTTCGCATGATAATGTTGGCGACGCGGTCAAGGAACATCATTAGTTGAAATGGAAGGGATTGATCGATCGTTTCCAAGTCTCCGGACAGCCGGTTGATGACCCTTCCTATGGGATTGTGTTTGAACCACGACAGCGGCACACCCAATACGCTGGTAACAAGCTCGGTATGCAGGCGTCGCCCGGCAATCCATCCACCACGCGCAAAAGTTAAGTCTGATGTCCCTGCTAAAATTACGCCGCCCAAACTAATGGCTACGTATATGCCCAGATAGAACGTGACACTGGCGTGCTCATCGCGGGCGGCGGCATCGACCCAGTGGGACATCCACAGCGTGGTGCCAATCTCGGCACCGCATTGAACAATAATCACTGCGACGGTGAAGCATACGAAGATAGGTCCGCCGAAATAGAGGAGGTATTTCACGACTATTGTTCAATGTTAGTGAGTGGGCTGCATAACCGGAGCAAGTTGGTGGCCGTCGGACATGAGGGGCACACCCGGACGCTTACAGATGAGACGACCAGAAAGACCAGTGAGTTGAACTTCCTCGTCGACTTCTGACTTTTCGGGAACCGTCGTAACACCACCCTCGTCTATTGCTGCTGCTTTCGCCGAGGTGCCCTCGTCTCTGGCATCAATCTGCGTTGCATCATCGTCGTCTTGCGACGTTTCTGCAGTGGTCCGTGGTTGACGCACAACGCCAATATTCTGCTCTATTGCTGTCACCTTGCCGCTGTCTAAAGTAATAGCCAAGTCAGCTTGCGCGGGCAGCCATGGTTGTTGAGTGACTAGCACCACGGTTCTGCCCTTCAGAAGATCTGTGCAGAAGACTTTATTCCACAGTCCAGAGGCGGTCTTGGTGTCAATCGCTGAGAACACGTCGTCAAGCAGTAGAACTGTAGAGTTTGAGTACAGAGCTCGCGCCAACGCAACCCTTGCCCGCTGCCCGCCTTCGATTATCACAATGGTTAGCCTTCGGTTCGTACCGTTTAAAGCCGCGCGTAGCGATACTCACCTGATAGTGCAGCTCCATTTTCGCCAATATCTGTCATGTCAGACTCGTGAAGCTCGTCTAGATCCTCCCTTAGACAACAGGCATCTAGAACTGCCTCATATCGATCGCAATCATATGAACTATTGAACAGCACGTTGTCTCGAATAGACTGAGCCTGAAGCCACGGTGTCTGTGAGGCAAACGCAACATCTCGAGGGCGAGTTACGGAGCCGTTCTGTTTGATAGTCTCTCCAATGATAGCAAGCAGCAGAGTCGTCTTGCCACTTCCGCTAGGTCCTGATACAATATTCAATCCACCCTGCACAAAATCAATAGTAACATCCTCAAGAGTGAACTCTGCCTCTTTATTTCGTCGAAATGTGACATTTTTCAAGATCAGCGGACCCTCCGGATATGTTTCAGGTGGGGTCGCCGCAGCGTAGAACCTATCCAACCTGCCGAGAGAGATGATTATTCTGGGGATGATCATGCCCATCTCAGACATCATGGTGAAGTTATTCCTAATCATCTCCAGCAAGCGAATAGTAGTAAAGGCAACGGATGCCGTGAGAGGCAATTTTCTTACACCGACATGTAGCGAGTAAACAGCCACGACGGAAAGAACAGGAACGGCATAGGCCGCTTGTCCTATGCCGATATAGAGGAGGTTGATATTCCAAAAGTGTTTCAGTTCCTTTGCACGCGCATTTTGAAGGTACTTGAGCATGGCGTTCTCCCAGCCAAAGTACTTTATAATGCGGATGGCACCAAGATACTCAGATGAGAGCGAGATTCGAGTATCCTGGGCTGACTTAGCGGCTGCTTGCTGGCCGCTGATGTGGCTAACGATCCAGGCGACGAGCGGGCTTGATAGGAGCATGAATGCTATACCTACTAAGCCTGGCCATCCGACAACTTGGTACAGGCCAATGAGAGCGACTACAACACCGATCGGCACTCCGAAGATGATCATGAGAACAACTCTACCTTCTTCGATGGTTTTAATGTCGGTAGACATCATATTGGCGAGTTGTCCGGCGGAGGACTTTCGCTCGTCCATTTCGATTTTGCCAGAGTCCTTCCCGGTCTTATCCGATTTGTCATCGAGGAAATTGTCATCGAGCTCTCTTGAGGTCATAGCCCGCTGATATAACTCAGTCGTGAGTGCCATTTTCAGTTTGATGATTGCGCGAGTCGATATAAACGTAAAAGCCTGCTGTGTGACGGACACCAAAAGCTCACCCATAAACATAATCAACAGCCACAGGTACGGCTGGAAAACAGCTTCCTCCGGCCGCGAAAGGTATTCCAACAATTGGTACAGGCCAAACGGCGCGAATAGCTCGGATGCATAGAATGCGCCGGCGAGAATGATGGAAGTGAAGATCTCGCCGCGAACGAACATGAATATGGTCTTGCTTGTCGTTTTGTGCTTTGTTCGTAGCTCGGTGATCTGAGGGTACAGAACCTCTGGTGCATAGTTCCATGGCAAATCTTGGAACTCGGCTGTGGTAATCTTGCCGTTCCATCCCTTCCCTATGAGACTATTGATGCGACCAAATGTGCAGTAGTAGTCCAGTAAGCTGCATGTGTCTTCCTTGGCTGGTTTGATCTCGGCGCCTTGGACCAAGGTAGGGCAGTCTGCAGGTAGGATCCATTCGCGGGGCGACACTGCGACAACGGCGATGACCAGGAACAAATTGAATAGCCCTGCCCAAACTAACCATGTTGGACGATGTGTGTTATTGACGACAGCAAGGGGGGATATTTCGGCCACAATAACCGTCAGAAAGTTGATCAAGAGAACAAAATTAGTCTGATGAAGCAGTACCGCATTCATTCCTCGGCCCAAGAAAAATCTCACGATTCCAATTGCAAGAGCATATCCAAGAATTATCGCATTGGGCCATTGTCGCTCATTGGCGATTGAAGCGCCAATCCAGAAACACAACGCGGTTGCCAGTAACACCCGTTTCAGGATGTCGTAATAGAGCAGATTGGGCGGTTTGAATGACTTGCGATGTATCTGGCGCGACCGGCGGCCGAACAGCTTCACGGCAATACACGCAATGGACAACAGACACAGCGCGAGCTGTACGTATCCGGATCGAGACGTGTCGATGGCTAATTCCAGCCAGTGAGGAAATCTTTGGTTCGCAGTCAGTCCATGTGGCGGAGAAGTAAATCCACTAGTCGACTTACCGCGATTGTAATTGATCGACGCCAAGCAAAATCCGGGGAGCGCCTGGCAGAATCTGGGGATGGCTCAGCGATGCGAAGCCATCCGCCAGCATATCCATCCTCTCTTTGTACATTGCACGAAGAAGCGATTCAAATAACGCTCGTGATCCAATCCAGCTGTTTTCGCTTCTATAGGGCCTCGCGAGATTCGAGCTCGAACTAAAATAAATAGAGACGACAAGATGCTCCACACTCTAATCGTTCATGCATGTGCGTGAGCATTCTACACACTCTGCAAATACCTATGAGCGCAGGAAGACGCGAAAAAGAACGAAAAAAAAAAAGCAGGCTTCACCTAGAGATTTTGGCAAAATGGCGCTTGTCACAGCAAAACGTGTTGGCTGAAACGTGCATCTATTATTGGATTGACCTAACCACCTTCCTGATCGCGCAGTCGCCGAAGTACAGCCACCAGCCAGAAAAGCGCGATAACAGTGCGGGGTCCACGGTTGAGTCATCTGGCCCGTGTGCCTGGGTGAAAATTTGCGATCGTAAAACGTATCCTTGCCCTTATCCGCCTTGCCGGCCTAGTTCGAGATTAGCTGCTGGCTGCGTAAAGGGATGGCTGATACTCTGTAGTTAGATATCTGTTGACATGCGGGGTCGGGAAGATGCCGAGATTGACACATGCAGTAGCTGGAGACTGGTAGTTCAACAGGAACATGCTCACTGAAAAAAAGATGCAAATAGCGACGAAAAGCCAAATTTCAATATATTTGCTAAGAACAAGCATACAGGGCAATAAACTATTACATGCGCACTGTCCGCTATACGAAGGCAGAACAGAGGAGGCTGCTATTACTAAATCTTTGCACCCATCTTTCCTCTAAACTGATATATCTTGACCAGTTGGCGCACCGCGAGATCCAACAGGACGTCCTCGGAGCCGCCTGGGATGCGAGCACCGGGGACATCCCGGTAAATAGCTACACAATTTGTTAATAGTCAGATCCTGTGGATTAGAGGCTTCGAATCCTTACCTTCCACCAATGCACCTTGGCCCGAAGCCGTAAACCCATTGCCACCAAATAACAAGACTGCGCATTGAGCACACTCGTTCAAAACCATGCCGGATTTGGCCTTGGCCAAAGCCGTAATACCACCCATTTTAAGATCCGCCTCTTGAGGCTTCATATGACACAGCTGATAGAGGAGCTGTTCCGTCCAGGCGTTCAAGGTCTCCAGCTCAGCGCCCGCTTTTGCCAGCCTGTGTCGCACGACAGGCTGATCCATGAGCTTCTTACCAAAGGCATCGCGCTTGAGGCAGTACTCGAATGCGGCGGAAAGGGCCGTGCGGGCTTGTCGGGTGACGCCTACAGCGATTGTGAGGCGCTCGTGATTGAAGTTGGTGAGAATGATGCGTAAGCCGTCGCCTTCTTTTCCAATCAGGTTCTCTGCTGGGACTTTCACGTCATCGAGTTCGATGTAGGTCGTGCCTCCTGCCTTTTGTCCGGCGACTGGAAGACGACGCATCGACACGCCGGTGTGACCCTTCAGAGGCACAATCATGACGGAAAGTCCGGATCCTCCCGGTCCGCCTGTTCGAACGGCCATAGTAGTGTAGTCAGACCAGATGCCGTTTGTGATCCTGAAATAACAGTTTAGATGGCGGATTTCCAGCAATTTTCTTGCGATTCCATGGGTCTAGTGTCTTACCATTTCTTCGCGCCATTAATGATGTAGTGTTTCCCATCCTCGGTCTTCTTGGCCGTGGTAGTAATATTGGCCACGTCGCTACCAGCATCGGGTTCGGTGATGGCAATGCAGGTGCGCTTCTTGCCCGTCAAGAAATCCGGAAGAAATCGCTTCTGCAGCTCTTTGCTCCCGTGCTTAATGACGGGCGGAATGCCAAAAGCGAAACCCGCGTTCAAGGATGCACCCGGACCGGCCAAACCAGAGCGAGCCAGCTGTGGGTTTCGTTAACAAACCGTGCTCTCATCGTTATGAAGACGACGTGCGCGATAGAGAGCGTCACAAACCTCATCGCAGTAGATTCCCGTGTGCAAATAATCCCATTCTTCTATTTTCACACCCAAGATGTCATTGATGCCGACCTGTTTGAGCCACTGCACCGGCAACGGCGCTGGGAGATTAGGCAGCAGCATGCCATGCTTGTTGAATGTTGCAAAGACATGTTCCGGGACGGTTCCCTCCTTTTCCCACTCGGGGGCTTGGCTGAGGAGATTGTCCCACAGGAATTTTCGGCAGTCCTTTTGGAACTGGCGATGGGACTCTGTGTAGTAGGGGGAAGGGAGACCGCACAGATATGGCGGCTCGGAAAAGGGAATGGGGTTTGCGGGGGTTTCGGCCATGGCGGGACGTCTCTATGTCCCTTTTTTAACAATAACTTGGTGTTGCGGAATAATGAAGGATGCGATGAGGCAGTCAGGATGTTGTCAATTGATGAACTTTGCGGCCAAGACAAATGGTCCTTTTATTTTCCCGAGTGGACCTGACAACAGTTCACGTCATGGTGGAACGGAGCGCTGGACCATCATCATGGCCGTATGCAAGGTACCGAGTACAAGTCCATTGGCCGAGGTTGGCGGATGAGCCGTCTGTTGCCGCCCCTCACTTCCCCACTTCCGCACTGCCCGCCTTCATTTGCCATGTTGCCGAGGACTTCGAAGCCCAGGGTTATGCAGATGATCGTGGTTTGTGGGCAGTCTATTAGTGTTATCGGTATTCTATCATTACGACGAAATATACTCCCGCGTAGATAGGAAATAAACCATTCTTATGCTACAATTTTTTTTTTTTTTTGCATCCAGATTGTCCTTGGTGTTGCCACCTGGAAGTCAACTTTGACTGAGCGTCGAAATTCACTACTGTAGGAACGGTCCTACCACCAACGGCCCTCGCCCTGCAGCCGTCTAATGTTAATGATTGAGTGGTAAAGTACATGACAAAAGATATCCCTCAGATAATATTCTGCTTGCCCACGCGCGACAGCGTACATGCTACGTATTGCGCGAAACAAAACAAAGAGACCGTGATTAGGGCCATCTACGAATCCCACTCCCTAACACTTGCGCCAATTAATTATGCCTTGTTACGCGGAGTACATGTCGATTATATCGGGGCAGAAATTGGAATGGCGCTGGCAGGACATGCAGCAGGCGTTGCACAGAGATCTAGCAGGTAGAGGATAGTGACATTTATTCCGTAACAAAGCCATTTACTAGCAAGGGATGATCTTTTCTGAAATATTTTATTTGTATTAATGGACCACTAGACCATTCTACAGCGTTATGCGGCCCTCCCGATGGTGGCGATTGAAACGCAGTGGAAAGGTGTCACTGGCACATCTACTCTCGCGCAGTGATCGCACTCAAAGACTCTGATTGGATGAACATGTAGGCGTAGATATTATTGATGATGCCTTTCTTCAGTAGAAACTCCAGAGCCCTTAAGAACTGTTGCCTGCCAGGCTCTATTCCTAAACCGTCGCTTGATCCATACTGGCTGTAATAAAATTGTGAATAAGGCAGTACAAGAAAGCATTGTAATCTGTTAACTGAAGACTAGTTTCACGGGTGTAGGAAAAAGCTGTCTGACTATTGCATATCTATAAGACGTTTCTATCCACAATCTAGCTAATAACTACCTTTAAGTACTAGTCTTTCGAATACCCCATTGGGTCATCCACCATTTCAACCAGTCGCGACTCACTGGTCCCAATGCCCGGAGGGTCTCGCTTGCAGCCTCAGAAGCAGATAGAGACAGAATGCTTTGGCCCTTGCTGGTCATGCCGGAGGAGTTAGAATAGAAGTCAATCAACCGGATGGCGGGATTGCGTTCAATGTCAATGTTTCCTTGTTTACTCGTCTCGTCCGCGCTTGCTTTCAAATGGCCTACCCATTCATCAAACGACACCTCTTGTGGAGAGCCATCTTCATAAGTGTCGAGCAGAATTGGGGCAACATCCTTGTCCCACGAGGAGGCGGACGGATTCACAACGTGGTACGTAGAAGAGCGTAACATGCCCCCTGAACCGACAAAGGAAGAAGCGGAAGCTAGGATCTCAGTCAAGATGCGAGCCAGCTTGTCGACGGGAACCCAGTCAACTCGATCTCGAGACGGAAAATTGCGCGGAAATACACCTAGATGGGCCGACGACACGATGATTGACGGAATGTATTCGTTCGTGCTCCAGAACCCAAGCTCCCCCTTCTCAACGGGACCAGCAATTATACCGACGCGGCAGCTTGCCGAACGAACCCCCGAGACCGCAGCGGCTCGGTCGAGCAGACACTCAGCAATAAGCTTTGACTGACCATAGCCTGTGCCTGCTGCAGCCCTTAGATCGTAAATGGGTGTCTCGGGCACATGCTCGTTAAAGTGGGCGCGCCAGCCGCCTACGGCAGCAACACTTGACAGAAAGAGAATGAAGGCGCTGCGCGATGACTCATGTGCCAGTTGGATCAGGTTAACCACACCAGCAATGGAGGGCTCGAAGGACGCCAACGACCAGTTGAAGTTGACCGGCCACTGGGAGTGAACAACGTGCGTCACAGTACGCTTCAGCCTCTCATAAACGTCTTGGTCTAGCCCTAGCTTAGATTCCGACAAGTCAGCTTTGATAAACTCGACGCGGCCGGAGCCAAGTTGAGTCAAGCCGCGCTTGTCTCGATTCTTTTGGTATCTTTCCGCGCCGCCCGATGCGCGGTCGAGGCAGAAGATGTACTCAACGCTTGGGTCCTGGAATAGCTGGTGCAATAAGTACGAGCCCAGAGAGCCGGTGCTGCCTGTCAGCAGTACTGTCTTATGCTGCTTGAAAGGTGGCGGATCGATGACCATCGGCCTGACAGGAAGCAAATTGACGTATTTAATAAGGGTGTTCTCCATCCGTTCCAGTTTGTCGACCGAGGTACCGCCTGCTTCGCCGTTCGAGGTCACGATCTCGTACCCTTTCTTACCTGTGTGTCCGTCAAAAAAGAAGTCGGCGAGCTCCTTCAGGGAGTTATGTTGATATATCAGGTTGGGCGACACGAAGTCAGTCTTGAGCTGAGTTGCGTCGGCAAGTTTGATTTGGATCTTGAACTCGCGGACGAGTCGAATTATATGCAGAGAATCTAAACCTGCTGCATTCAATCCGTCGTCTGGATTTGGGTTCTGAATGCCGGCAATGTCGGCGAGTAGCTGTTCCAGCCACTGCATAATAGCCATTCGATCACCAAAGTCGACGCGCGTGTGGTGAAGCATCATTTCAGGTGCCAGGTTCTCAGTATCCTGATACAATCTGTCGATATCGTCCTTATAAAGCTCATATGTCTGTCGCCTCTGGATCTTGCCTTGTCCCAGGTACTGAATCGGGCGGGCTGGATCTACGATTATGATGTGGTACCGGTCGAGTTTGCCATGGGCCGGGGCGTATCTGTTGGCCTCTGCTATAGCCGTTTTGAGATTTTCCACCAAGGCTATGCGATCCTCCATCTTGTCCGGTACTGAATTACCCAAATCAACGAGTGCTGCTGGTTCGAATTTGCCATGACCAACTACCATTGCTCCCTTGACAAGCGGACTGCCCCGAAGACCTGCTTCCATCAATGCCGGAGCGATCTTCTCGCCGTTACTCAAAACAATGACATCATCAGAACGGCTTTGCCACCGATATACTGTAGCGTTGTATCACAAATTAGCATTCGGCGTCGGAACTCTGTTTGAGTAAGCTCATGGATGTAACTACTTACAGAAATGCTTGGAAGGATCCGGGTGACGGGAATAGAGATCATTCATTGAGTACTCCTGGATCTCAGGGAAAGTGCTGAATATGCCCTGATACGACCGAAGCTCGGGTTTTCGGGCGATGAATAGCTCATAGAGCCCCTCGGAATGCTCGCGCAGCTGGATTCCAGAGTGACTGGGATGCCAGTAGAAGTAAGCCCAGTCTTCTCGTGCTGGCGAAAGCCTCGGCAGGCATGCCGTTTCGGTAGCTCCAAAGTTGGAGATTACTCGTGTTTTGTCTGACAGAGTGTCTCCCACTGCCTCTGATAGAGGTGCACCGCAAACAAGCACGTATCGAAGCTTGCCGAGTTCGTTGAGCGCATGAGGATCTTGACTCAGATCTTCATAGGTAGAAGGTGGGCCAATGGAGGCGTCAATTCCCGCGTGCTTGTGCATTTCGTTAACAAAGGTAGCATTGGGGAGCAAGTTGGCCGGGCCTAGCACCGTCGTGATCCCCAAGAGAAGTGACATCGTAATGCCGATATTGATCCCGCTTGTGTGGAATAAAGGCATCGCGCTATATGCCCTGGTCGCCTCCTGATAGACTTCAGTTGTTGGCACATAGCCGTCAATGGACGGTATAGTTCTCCATGCTTCGTAAGTACTAAGGATCTCGAGTTTCCATGTGATTGGTTTGGGTAACCCGGTCGAGCCAGTGGTGTGAAGCACAAGACAAGGGTCTTCGCGAGCCTCGGCGAACGTTTTGGTGTAGGGGTACGGGGCTATAGGTTCATCTCGCAGGAAATAGTCCAGTTCAGGCACAACGTCGGTTCTCCGCATAACGCGTTGGCTCAGTATGTGGTCGATTTGTATATCTTTAGACACCAGGAATATATCGCATTTCGCTTTTTCAAGTACATTAACATGGCCAGCAACGCTATTGCGGGGGGACAAGAATAGCATTTTATAGCCGACTTTGACGGCACCAAATGCCAGTAAGAAATAGCGAAGGTCATCTTCCTCCCCAAGTTTTGTAAGCCAAGATCCTCATCTGAGTTGTTTCACGAGTATTCAAGAGTGATTTGTGGGCAAGGAACACTTACTACTTCCTATGTATGCAATAGTTGGGAAACTTCCGGCCTCTGGCTTGCCGAAATTAGACTCCAAGTACCAACTGATGCTGTTAATGGCCCTGGCGAAATCGCGCGCGGACACTTCAATGAATCCATCTTGCAAGTTCTCGGTCTTAGCATAAGCAAATAATGGGTGTTGGGGGATTTCCTTCGCGAGCTCGTCAGGTATCAGGTGGACTAATCGATCTAGTACTGCCCTGTCCTTTGAGAATTGGACAGGGATATCGCGGGACAGTGGCTCTGCTTGAGACATTGTTTCTATAGTTTGTTTTTCAAATTCTGGTTGCTTTCTGGATGAAAGAATTACTATAACTACGAGTGGAATTACAGAGAATTAATACTTATTTAGAAGTCATCGCTTCAATACTGAAGCCTGCCTAGGTTGCCTCCTGCGATCTATGAAATCTTCAACAATGAACTCCGTGAAACTCCGGCGATCTTTAGGCAGACGATATTATTCACAGTCAACAGGCAGTCTCTTACGGCCTCAGTTACCTATAGTGGAAGTTGATAAGATTTTGCATGCCTTCGGGTACCGTCAACGCCTCTGTCACCGGTGCAACTTGGGGCCTGGCACCAGCAGCCATGCAAAAAGTTATTGCCACATACTGTACTATTTTCTCGGTGTCATTGGCGATCTCGTTTACGGTTATGCATGTAAGATTGACACTCCGAATCCGACACCCGGCATACAGTGGGTCAAAGCTCCGGTCCGACCGCAACAATAAGTTTTACATTAGTAGTGGATTTCGGAGTGTCACGGAGTTTAGTATCCAATTAGAAGGGTTTTGTAACGGAAGCTGCACTAATCTTGCCAATGCATACAGGAAAAAAAACGGAGGAGAAAAGAGGGGCTTTTTGCAGATGCGGCCACAGGGAGTTCTCACCGAAATCGCCGAATGCATATCTTTTCTTTCTATTGTGGTTTATTTGCTGTTTTCTTCCTATAGTTATTTTATATGGAACCCATACTATCCCTTATCGGAGTCTTGACTGTATTCAGTTATGGAAAGCTAGGAATGCCCCCACTGAGTATATTTAAGTGAGGCCGCACACTCACAATAATACACCGCTACTCCTTCTTATATAACCCATACCCCCGCGAAGCTTTCAACAATCCAAACACAACAACAATAACATATCACTCCTGAATTCTAGCAAAGAGGCTTGCCTACCACCAACTATGTCGACAATTCTACCCCAGAGAACCCTTGGCCGTGACGGTCCAAAGATCCCTGCACTTGGTTTAGGTCTCATGGGCCTCAGCAGTAAGAAGTCCTTGCTTTCCCCAGAAAAATACACTACAGAAATAAAATAACAATTTGCTTGTTAGCATTCTATGGAACTCCACCCTCGGATGAAGAACGTTTGCAGTTTCTCGATCGCGCGTATGAGCTGGGATGTGTGCACTGGGATTCCGCGGCAATGTATGGCGACAACGAAGTGCTTCTGGGCAAGTGGTTTGAGCGCACTTCGAAGAGGAGCGAGGTACGTGAAACTAATTACGCTAGATTATTCGAGAGTTCTTATTAAATGAGCCTGTATTTCTCCAGATCTTCCTCACGACCAAATTCGGAAATCATGTAACTCCAGAGGGAGGCCGAGAAATCCGCAATGATGCGGAATATATTCGCCAGTCTGTCGCAGAGAGCTTGGAGAAGCTCAAAACCGACTACATAGACCTCTTGTACTGGTAAGTCCAAGTTTGAATCTGCTATTTTGCATTCACTTGTCTCACAATCCCATCTTATCTAGTCATCGGTTCAATGGCAAGATCCCCGTGGAACTCATTGTACAGACAATGAAGGAGTTTGTTGAGTGAGTCCCCTAAAATCCTTATAATCCGAGGATTTTAATCATACTGAACGGCCTCGATTTTTTAGTAGTGGAAAGGTCCGCTATCTGGGCCTTAGCGAATGCGGCGTAGATACGTTGCGTCGAGCCGTGAAGATCCATCCTATCCACGCATACCAAATTGAATACAGCCCCTTTTCAATGGATATTGAAAGTCCTGATACTGGTCTGTTGGACACTTGTCGCGAGCTTGGCATTTCTACCGTCGCCTATTCTCCGCTTGGGCGAGGCATGCTTACTGGGCAATACAAATCCGTGTCTGATTTTGGTGAAAATGACTTCCGACGCACTATCCCTCGCTTCTCAACTCAAGAGAATCTAGACAAGAATATGACACTGGTGAATACTCTGGAGCGAATGGCAGAAGGAAAGAATTGCACGTCGGGCCAGCTTGTCCTAGCGTGGATGATGGCGCAAGGGCCAGACATTCTTCCCATCCCGGGTACTAAGAAGATCAAGTACCTAGAGGAGAATGTTGGTGCCTGTTTTGTCAATTTGACGAAAGAAGAAACGCAAGAGATCCGAAATGCAATTGAGAAGTGCGAGGTTGTTGGCTCAAGAGTTGCTGCGCATTTAATGCACGATCTCATTGTTGATACGCCCCCGCTGGATGGTTAAAGACATATCGGAATAGGTTGTCGAAAACTGACTTTTGCGGTTTTACTTGATGATTATTTGACTTCAGCTCACTAGATATTAAAAATATATTGTTGTTTTATATATCATGATCGCCAGTGACTGGACAACCTCTAGACTCATCGGCTTAGGCAAAATTTAGTCTTTGAATTACCTGCTAGATGCGACTGAAGTCTTCCTCTTCTAAATATCTGGCATGTGGGCGGAAAAGAGCCTCTAGGGTGACTGGAATTAGTTCACGTGAGTTTTTGGACTTGACCGAATTGGTCAAGTCAAATGATATAGCTACAAGCAGGGGGTTTATCCTTTTTGTGGGCAGATCAATAGCAATTTAAGCAGTGTTTCCCTGAATTCAAGAAATGTGTCTTTATCTGGGGCCTTGCTCCGCTGTTCTATTATAATTAATTACTTTGTTAAAGTACGCAGTAGCTCAATAATTAATGAGCAACCTGTTAGATCATTTGATCTCACCATAGATCTTACCACAAGTAAGGTCTCTACAAACTACAGAAAGTCTTTGCAAGAACCCTTCACAGAGTTGACGGAGCGTGGCTGGTAGTGTGTTAGACACCAGTATACGTGAGCGGTGGCTGTGTGCTTTGGGTCGACAAACTGGAGACTCAAACATATGTAATAGCGTTTTATTACAATCTGAACGAATATACCGACATTTAACTAAATGACAATTGCAGGTATCCTAAACTTGATGTAGGAAGGAAGACACGACAGAAGAAGGAAAAGTTGGCGAATATACGTTGTCTATCCTACTTGCTGGCGGTCCCAATCCAATACTGTCGCAATTTGAGCAGCTACGATCATCCGATGGGTACAGTGGAGTGTTTTTCTTGATTTCTACCTAATTTGAGGATGACAACTATTTGTACCTGAATTTCCTCTCTATATTCCGTAAATCTAGGACTCCTGTCAGACCTTGAGTATATCGAATTTGATAGTTTCCCATTAACCCTATTCATTCTGGTATGGAATCCAGTGGCTGGACCCAGTTTCTAATTATTGTCCATTGCCGCACATCCCGGCTTACGACTCATTTTCAGCCATTGTATTATGGTCAGAAATGAAGCTTTTACTAGCGTCTAGTAATATCAAAATATTGGCATTTCTAAGGTCTGAGGGATTTAATTGAATTCCGCGGGACGCCACGCAAATTTCGTGTATTTGCATGTGATTCGATTTTGTGCGGTTGGGTGTGACAGATGCTGTGGGTGCATAATAGTTACTAGAGCTCGGAGTCTGATTTCTAGAGCGGGGGTTGTCCGTGACCGAGCCATTCCAAAAAAAAAAAAATTACCATCGTGCGGATCGCCGATAAAACTACTCCGTACCGTTGTGATCTCCGAACCCGATTATTAAAAACATGGGTCGATGATTATTGCGGCGGGTGGCTCTCATTAACTAAGACTCTTTTGTCGGGCGCATATGGATGCGGAGGCCGAACCCTCTTATCTGGTTTATGCATTCATTCTCCGGCTATACTTCTCCTTGTGGTAATATACTAGCCAAATGGGGCTCCGAACCCGTCCCAGATGTCGCCCAGCAATCTATTTTCTGCTCACCTTTCCGTCCAACATCGTTTCAATCGGAATGGTCCGTGAGTTACGTCGTGTTTTGATCCGACTTTTCGCATACATTGCACTTTGTTCCGGAAGGAGTGTTGACGGTAATCGCCGGGAGTAAGTGAATTTCCTTTAACGGCCGGTGTGCATCGCTCGTCAAATAGGCTCATAAATATATTCATATGGGCTGCATTTCGTTAAACTTATCCGTTCTGTTGAGTTATTCACACTTATAGGCTCTGATTGTACACAAGCTACATTTTTAGAATTAGTCGACAAAGCCCAATCAATTCATCTCATAGTCAACGACAATGTCTCACCTTACGAAAGAATACATTGAGTATCTTCATTCAAACTTTGGAGAGCTCAAAGTGCTTGATGACATCATTCGTCATCGAGCTGGCGACGAACAACAAGTTCCCATACTAGGCTACCCAAGGACAGAAGATAAACTAGACGACTATGAGGAGTTCACTGGCCAACAACTAGACCAATTCATCGACAATGCCGTAAAGTACTATATCCGCGCTGGAATGAAAGCAGTGAGTCCCATTTTGCAGACTTGTCCCAAAGCTTCATACGAATTTACTTACCTCTATGCTCAGAACACAAGGGAAGTTGTTGGCATTTATGCGCCATCTGATGTCGACTTCGTCGTATCCTTTTTTGCTCTCAGTCGGCTGGGCTACACTGTCATGTGCCTGTCTCTGAGGCTGGCTCCGTTAGCAATTAAGAATCTGCTTCGAGAGACGAAGTGTAGAGTCATTGCACATGGCCCTACGCCGCAGATCGCAGAAGTGCTGGAAGCTGTTGCCGCGGAGGAGCCCCTAATGCTGAGTCTTGTGCCAAACCGCGCGATATACGGCCTACCACGCTCTGACGAGGACGTTCCTTTTCGGCGCTTCGTCGACCGGGAGCGCGAAACCGATGAGACTGCGCTCATCATGCACAGCTCAGGCTCGACTGGCCTTCCGAAACCAGTCTTCCTGACTCATAGAAATCTCCTCATGCACCCACTTCAAGGATCTGGGCTTAAGAATTTTGGCGCACTTCCTCTGTATCATATGTACGGTCTCTCAGTACTGTTGCAGGGAATGTACATGGGTAAAACGGCCAACTTGCTCAGTGCCACACTTCCCCTTACGACGCCTAACCTCGTGACTGCCATCGAAGCAACCGGGGCTCGGGCAATTCATGTGGTGCCGTATGTCCTCGGTCTTATCAGTGCGAGCGAGCAAGGCTTGAAATGTCTTCAAAAGGCCAAGTATGTGACAGCATGTGGAGCTCGTACACCAGATGAGCTGGGCGACCATCTGATTGCTGAAGGTGTGAATTTTGGAGTTGTTTTTGGGACGTAAGTTTCGATTGTACCCTTGAAACTATTACTTTCTTCTACGTTTAGCTCATACTTTCATACAGTACTGAAGCTGGACTCCTCGGTGATACAATGGATCGAGATGCAGAGGACGACTCATGGAGTTATATTCGCATCTATCAGAATATAAGAAAGTCCATATACATGCAGCCACTCGGAGACGGTACATTCGAGTGTGTGTACTTGAAAACTCACCCCGGTCTATCAACGTCCAACTCAGATGATCCAGAACCAGGCTCGTGGCATTCCAAAGATGTCTTCATGCCACATCCGAGCTTGCCTGACGTCTGGAAGTATGTCACGCGTCTAGACGATCGTGTTACCCTCAGCAACGGTGAAAAAGTTCTCCCATTGCCTATCGAAGGTCGAGTGCGCCAACACCCTCTTGTGCGCGAGGCAGTTGTGTTCGGAATCGACAGGGCAATCCCCGGAATTATGCTGTTCCGACACGAAAAGGCAGCTGATATGCCAGATGACACCTTTATTGACCAAGTGTGGCCTGCTATAGTCAGTGCAAACTCACGATCCGAAGGCTTCTCGCAAATCGTGCGCGAAATGGTGCTTTTACAGCCAAGTGATGCTTCATGCCCACAAACGGACAAGGGGAGTATTATTCGAGGACAAGCATACCGCAAATTCGCGCGTGAGATTGACGAGGTATACGCCAGGCTCGATAGCGAAGGCGAAGGCACACTTCGTTTAGATGTCTCAGGAATTGAAGGTTTCCTCCAAGACACCTACCAAGACATTGTTGGAGCGCCGCTTCAGTCTCTGGATTTGGACTTCTTTACTGCCGGCGTCGACAGTCTTCGAGCCATCCAAATGAGGAGAGTCATTCAGAACAAACTTTACTTGGCATCAAAACAGCTGGAACCCAACGTCGTATACGAATTTGGAAATGCAAGGAAACTAGCGAGACACTTGTACTCCATCGCACAGGGCGAGGATAGCGAAGAACTCGATAGAACATCTCTGATGCGCGAACTCATCGCAAAGTATAGCGAGCGGGTAACAGCTCCAACGATTCAACAAGGCCTGTGGAATGGCGCTGAGGGCAACGCTGGCGCCAAAGAGACGGTGGTTAGTGATCCTACTTCAGTCGTTCCACTTCGAAGTTCTGCAATGCTAACACGGTGAACATAGATCCTGACGGGGGCGACAGGCTCCCTAGGAGCACATCTTCTGAAACAATTGATTGCCGACCCGCAGATTGCCAAAGTATATTGTCTCGTTCGCGGAGAGGACCCAAGCACGCGGATTCGTAGTGCCCTACGTGAGCGGGGATTCTCCGCAACAGCACTTGTTCCTGGTCTTGATAAAATAGTTGCTCTTACTGCAAAATTGGATGAGCCCGATTTTGGCGTCGGGGAAGAGCAAATGATACAGTTTACACGAGAAGTCTCTCTCATTGTGCACCTGGCCTGGCCAGTCAATTTCAATATCGGTTTGCAAAGTTTCGAACCACACCTGGCCGGACTGACCAATCTTATATCACTGTCTACTGCAACGACGAAGGAGCCCGGAAGAAAGTGCGCTCGATTCTTCTTCGCATCCTCCATATCTGCCGCGGAGAACTCGGATGGGCCGTGTGTTGTTGACGAAAGTCCCATCTTGGACTTGAACAGGGCATCGAAGATGGGTTATGCGCAGTCTAAGCTGGTCGGTGAGCATATCGTGCTTAATGCAGCTCAAAAGGGCGCCGCCAGTTACGTGCTACGCATCGGACAGGTCGTCGGTGACCGGCACCACGGTATCTGGAACGAGGCCGAGTTTATCCCGTCTATGATTCGATCCGCTCTTAGTATGCAGGCGCTTCCTGAGCTGAATGAGAAAATCTCCTGGCTGCCGGTCGACACACTGGCTACGGTCATTCGAGAGCTCGCCATAGCGGCGGAGCGAGACATGTCCGAGCATCACAGCACAGTCAATAAAAAGCAGCCACCGGCCGTGTACAACCTAGTGAATCCGAATCTCTTCTCATGGTCAGATTTACTCCCTGAACTTAGAAGAGCGGGATTGAAATTCGAATCCATTTCGATGAAAAAATGGTTGGCGGCGCTGAAAACGAGGGCTCTGATGAATGATGATGTCGAGGCGCAGCGGAACCCGGCGGTCAAGCTGCTACAGCATTTTGAGGAGCGGTACGATACTCCTGACGGGTCTAAGGCTGGATCAATTTTGTTCGACACAAAGGTTGCTCAGAGTAACAGTGTTGTCTTGCGAGCGCCTCCTGATATTATCGGCGACGGTTACGTGAGAAAGTTTGTGGAGTCTTGGCTGAAGCAATGGGTCCCTGCAATGGCGTAGAATTAAATAGCACTTAGCACAGTATTTTCTCCCAGTTAGTTTATCAAACGTCAATAGTGAGCAAATGTTAAAACTCAGTTGGTACACTCTCTACTTGGTGCTTTTCCCCTTAAAACTATAGAATACCGTCCGGCCTACCAGTGATATAACTGTTGGAACAATTTACCACTTGACTACGGAGCAAAAGTGTAGGCCTACTGAACTGTATTCCCAGGAGCTGCAATTTGGGCTTATATTCTGCGTAACAATAATAACTACGTATGTTCACAACAAAGGCGCAGGTTCACAGCAAATGTGCGTTCATTTCTTGATCTAGGCGCGACCACTTTTGGAGGACAGTTTTCAGATCGCTGGACAACCGCCCGTCGACCCCACTAACCTACACTCAGGCCATGGGAATGGATCTCTTAGCACCGCGCCTGGTCTATTTTAAGCTAGCTGGCTGTACTTATTGCTGCTAGGAATTTGTGGCCAGAACTTTCAACATTGCAGTGGAGGTCAGCTCTCTCGGTGGGGAAGCAACCCTTGGGAGAAGTTGAAATTGCAGTGAAACCAATGAGCCAACAAACAATGAGGCATGGAAAGTGAGGCGCAGAGCGCAGGGGTGGGTGCCCGCCCGGGCGGTCGACAGGCGACATCCAATTTGCAGCGATCAACTTTACGTAAATGATATTTTCAGCTACATTCACGCTAACTGCGGTGACAAGTCAAAATGTCCAGCATACTACCTAATTCAGATAGACTTGTCCCACTTGAGTTCAAAAATAATTAAGTCGCGTAGCACTTGAAACGAGTTCTTGTCATTCGTACCATGGAGAAAGCCGTATAACGGAATATCTTGAAATACTCTAACAGCTCTAAAGACTCTGGATCAAAGAGTAGCTCTATTTCTAACCATCTAAATACAGGAGCAAATATCTATCAACAACGAAAAGCGACACTTGACAAGAATTTAAAACTTAGAGGTGTCCTGCATCCTCCGAGACAACAAAACATGCAGATTTACCAGAAGAGGTCACAAATCTTACGGACGGATTCGATAAAGAGATTGGAAGAAGACTACATATTGCAGTTTCCCGCAATGTCGCACGCAATCTTCTCGGCAAGAGCATCTAAGGAACTGGTCAGTATCTTGTCGAACATGTCATGTGAAAGTGCGGTGGTTGACTTACAAACTGTACTCACGAGATGACCCGGAACGAGAAAAGGGAAGGCTGAAGCATCTGCCACTCGCAATCCCTCAGTGCCAATGACGCGGCCCTTGCTGTCAACCACAGCTTTTGGGTCGCCAATTCGGCCCATGGCGCAAGTGCCAGCCGCATGCCACATAGTGTTGAAACTGGAGCGCACAAAGTGTTCAATTTCAGCATCGGTCGACACGTTTTTGCCGGGGAAATATTCGTCCCCAATAATGTTCTTTTGCATCACACCTGTAGCGGCGACCTGACGGATGCGCTTAACAGCAGCGACGGCTACGTCCACATCAGCCCGATTGGTGAGAAAGCCTGGGTTGATGATGGGCTGATCGTAAGTGTCTGCTGATGCAATGCTCAGAGTGCCACGCGATTGCGGTGCGACGACGGCTATGGCCAATGTGGCGTAGTTGAATCCGTCGTTTGGATCCGTGTGTCTTGAGTTGACTTGCGCGCCCAAGAGAGCTGGGATGGCGATGTACTCGACTTCAGGCCAGTCAGCAGGCATGGTTGCCAAGGCATCCCGCGATCGATTTGTCCAGCTTTGCTTCAATGACGCAGGAATCTTCTCCCATGCCAGAACGTCAGTCGCGGGGCTGGTGTACATACCAGCCGCTTGCTCTTGGTACAGCCGGGCCTGCTCAGCGGCGTAAGTTGGGTTTTGGAGCGATGAAATGGTCGGTGCATTGACACGATAGCCCACGCCGTAGAGAACGTGGTCCTGCATGTTTTTACCAACACCTGGACTGTCTCGGACAACAGGGATATTCAGAGACTGTAAGTGACGGGCCGGTCCGACGCCCGAGACCATCAGAATCTGTGGTGATCCGAAGGTCCCTGCAGAGAGGATGACTTCCTTGCGAGCAGACAAAACGTACTGAAACCCCTCCGTATCGACCAGAACCCCGGTTGCGCGCTTACCCTTGAAAATGATTTTCTTTACCATTGTACGAGGATGCAGCTTGTAGTCAGGGTTGCCGAGTGACGACCGGAGGAAGGCCGTCTCAGATGACTCGCGATGCATGGTTTGAGGGTTGATCGTAAAGCTCACCCAGGACTGGCCCAGGAGCTTCCCGCTCAGGAAACCTTGAACAACTGAAAGGCCAACTTGCTTAAATGCCTCTGTGGCCCAAGTGCCAAAGGCCTGTCCATAATTAGGCCAAGTGACGCTGAGGTGGCCTTGACCGTCGGCCGCGTCGGCAGCCACATACTCCGGGGTGGAATTGGCCATTCGTAGATTCATGTTTGGGGCTGTGAAATTCACACTTTTCTTATACCAGGGAAAGAACTTATCCCAGCTGTAGGCGTCGTCGCCCACCATGTCAGCCCAGCGTTTGTGGGCACCCTTGGGTGGACGATGGTAGACCATGTAGTTCCTGGCGGAGCAGCCCCCGAACGTTTTTCCCCTTGCATAATGAAGCGATTGATTCAGAGCACCCTGCAATTATTCACGATAGTGAAACTTGTCAGCCTTTTGCACATATCTTCAGAAAAGGAAAGAGTTCATCGCTTCTGTCACTCACAAGCTGAGGTGTAGTTTGATATCCCCAGTCAATCAGAGGCTGCCAGTCGTTTTTCCCCTTTCCGGCAAACGTGTTGCCCAATGCAGGCAGCTCACTGTAGTTCCCGTTGCTTATTTCGTAGAATGAACCTGCCTCGATAACGGCTACACTGCCAACCTTCTGCTCTACAAGCCTAGTCGCGATTGTAAGGCCAGCAGTCCCTCCGCCAATGATAACATAGTCGTATGTGACGTTGTCTCCTGGCACACCAAAAGAGGAACCCAACAAGATTTTTGGATGGGCAGACACCAGATATGATGCCAGCACTGTGGCTGTGAAACAGTTTTTGAGAATTGTCTTGAGCATTGTCTCTGTTTGCGGATAGCAGCAGACGATGGTGTCGAGGATGCGAGAGGGAATATACACAAAAAAGGTCGAGGTCGAGCTGATGCAGTATTTTCGAACCGGATTCAATCGACTCAGCGGCGCCTATTTATTACATTGTCGATAGAACGGGCGGGGCAGTAGTGACTAAATTCATTAAATGATATTGCCCATGTTTTCTCAAAATCCGTCCTTCCACGTAAAACTCCATGTTGGAAGTTCTGGGAGCTCCGGTCAGCACCTCTAGCTGACCGGAAGAGCTGACCGGAATAGCTGACCGGAAGAGCTGGCCGGAAAAGCTGACCGAAAAGCAGGGCGATTTGATTTGCTGACGCGTTCGTATCTCCGTGGTAAAATCCAGTTTGACTCGTTTTCCAAACATTGCCGGAAACCGAGGCTTTCTAGCGATATGAGCTACGCCTCGCGGGGCTTACTTCAGCTCCAGCACCCTCGACTTTTGAGAGGATATTATCAGGTACCAGTGTCGAGTTTTCGAGGCGAAGGATTCGACCCCTTGCCATTTATGGAACAGGAGAGATTGAGGCTTTCGGGCTTAACCGCAAACACACAGTCCGTCTTACTCCGAGAGAAGAATTTATTGGCAGCGCCCCACTCCAGAGTGTGTGCCGCGCCGGAGCGCGTTCTTTCGACGAGTCGCATTGTAAGCCAATGACAAGAATGACGCGATTTATCCATTTCACATTTCTCTTTATTGGATATTCCTGCGGTGTTATCACAAGTGTTCCCATTATGACTGGACCTGCTGCATATATGCATATACCACATCGCCCGCCTTGTCTCATTCCTACGCTGCCGACCAACCGATGGTTCTGGAAATACTTTGCGGTATTTGCTTCCTGACATGGTCCTGTCCTTGGCAAGTGTGATTTAGGAATATGAATCCTGCCCTGTTTCAGCATGTTTGTTATTCCTGCTCTGTCGTGCCTGCTTGGTGGTTGCCATTCGAAGTTGTACATTCTCCAATCAGCCAATACATGATGCAGCATGCCAGCTTCGTAGATTGAGTCTTAATAGCTTCCCATATGGCGGCTTATTCTGTTCGTAGTTCATCATTCCGTCTGTGAAACGCACCTCGAGTTGGTTCTCGATGGCCCTTGAAACCCCAAGGCTTTCACCGGCTGAGCCACACTTCAGTTGGTAGTGGTGTGCGTAATTTAGGCATCCGGCCATAATATACTGTCGTCATCTCGGCTCTTTCGGCGTATCTTATATTATAGAGAATCATAGTCCACGTGTTACAAGCGCTGAAGCTAGCAGCGACAGCGAAGCACCGAATCGCAGCTGGAAATTGGCCGTTATCCAGAATGGCCCCCGACCGCGCCTCTATTAAGAACGTCGATTCGCTTCGAGATGTGGGGAGAAATCGAGTGGTTCCGGTGTTAGGGCTGAAAAAGTTGAGGCAGAGTTGCCAGACCAGCGTTCACAGTAGCGTCAGTCTACTGACGAGCAGCAGAAATGTAGTTCTTGTACTCGATTTAGGGCTGACAGCGATCCGGCTGGGATCGGGGAATCCGTCAGACAAATAAAGAAGGTTTTGCTCCCTGATATTAAATAACTCTGGCTCTGGTCTCATGCCCTCACCGCTACATGACCTAATGAATGGTCATTCGTGGGCTATCATTCTACAAGTACATAACAATGCCGAACCACATCCAGCGCTCACCGCCGGAGGCAAGAGGACGTGACAGTTGTCGAAGATCATGCCCAATCGGAACTGCGATACCCATCTTTCCAGCAGTCAAACACGGGTGAGCTGCTTGGTTGCGTGCAGTGATGGCGACATGACATCAGTGACGACAATATTTCCGCCCGGCCCAAGTCTCTCGCGACGGAGGACTCGGGCTACGTCCACGGGCTGCCTGGGAAATCCATATCGTGCACATGTTAATAGATTTTAGTGGCACTTCCCTTAATATCTCGTTTTATAGGTCTACGAGGGCGTCCTCAGTCCTACTTGGCATCGCCCCTGTCTCCATTTTTAATAACTCATCGCCTATGCACGCACTGAAGCCGAATATAAAATGTAATTTACGCTGCAAATCAGCCGAACCAACGCCAGGCCGCCGAAATATGTGTGTTTTGGATAAGTTGACAGACGCCGCATTCTTGAGAATCGAGGACATTGCACGCCGTAATTGGGCGTTTTTACATTTTGTGTACGGAGTGGCGCTACGGAGTATCTTATCTCTTCCAAAGTCAAGCGGGACTGCTTTCGCATCCACTCCACGGCCCCCATGGGCCGAGCACCCACAGCACCCACAGCACCCTCGTCAACAACTAAGATGGCGTTGGGCGAGCCTGTGGGATACAAAATACTGCACTACGTGCGCCACTAACCTGTTACGGCGCTTGAACCAACATTATAAACCAAAATTGCGGGTGCAAATGCGCAAGATATGATAAGTTTACTAATGATTTTTCTCCTTATCTTCCCAAATGCCCTTGAGCATCTCGTATTTGCACCGAGTAGACCACCTCAATACCCGTAGAATCCAAAAACTCGCCGCCTCAGCACTAATGTTGAGTTGTTGAGTAACTCTAGAGGTAGGCGTCCCGCTTTTTTTCAAGTCGCGTCCTTGGCGGGTGAGGTCAGCGGTACATCGCCCATCCCTTTCCTGCAAGCTCTGCGCTGGTAGTAGTACTTCCCAGCTTACGCTGCGAGTCACCGTACGTCACGTCATTCAACATCAGGCGCATTGGGCAATAGCCGCAACCTCGAGGACGACTCCCAGCGTCTCCGATATCTCCTTCTGGCTTTTCATTTCCTCCTTGGTCTCCGGCGCCAATCCTGACGACCCGTGGAGTTTCTAATTGAGCGCTTTCGTCTGGCGGAGCGGAGGCGACACGCGGCGGACCTGCTTCATCAACCGTCTACGCTTACCTAATAGCTTAGTATTTTCAGGCTGGTGCCCTGAACAGGCTCCCTGACGACACTGCTGTAGAAGGACGATGCGCTAACGCTGTAGCATCCTATCGTCCCGACTACTCCGATTAACCAGGCATCTCACTTTTCAACACCTTATAGGCAATTGCCTCGCTCGTAGGTAGACCAGATAGACGTCAGAGCTATAGTTTTAAATACTCTTAGAACTATATGGCCTGGTACCCTTTTAGATATAGAGCCCGGTCACATAAGACTATCGCCGTCTTTTTTCGTAGCTGGGACGTCTATTCAGCACAGCATTATAATTCGTCCCCACTTTCTCGCTCGCTTGAAGCCTACTACTCCGTAGTAGGACTCAATGTTCACAAAATTTGTGATGCCACAAGGGGCCGTGCTTTCCTCCGTGTCGGAAACCCAGAAGCCGCAATGGTCCTCGACGATCGTATCACAACCAACGCCTGATCAACATCACCAACAGCAGCGACGACGTAGAAGAAGTCAAGTAGCGAGGGCGTGTGAAAGGTGCCGCATCCACCGCATAAAGTGCGACACCTATCAGCCGTGCTCCAACTGTGCCAAGAAGGGAGAGCATTGCAGTAATGATGGCACACACGCCTCCCAAAAGTCCCCTGCACTGCCGCAGATATACCAAGAGGCCGAAAGACTTAAAAAGAGGGTGAAGAAGCTAGAGTTGGAGTTGCAAAAGGCTAGAGAGCTTGGGGAAGCGGATAGGGTCCAGGCTGCACAGTTGTTGTCTCTTTCTTCCGCCGAATTCGACATGGGGAGAACGACCGCCAACCTGGGCGACAGAAACGCTACCATGGTGTGGAAGGGAGTCTATGTCAGCACCAGGCGGTCTGCGCACGCCACCTGGTTCGGCCCTTCGTCTCTATTTTACTTCATTGGACGAATGGACGCATGTATGGACAGTTTTGTCCAGAAAAGGGTAGATAGGAAGTCCAGTGCTCTCAACACCGCAAGCAAGCTTCTTGATGCAGCCCACGATGCAACCACGAGCGAGGTGAATAGGGAGAATGAGCAGCAGCCGGAAGATTTCGACTTGACGCCAACACAAGAGGCGTACTTTATAAACCTTTTCTGGCACTCCTATCATACGGTGTATCCCATCATCGACGAAAACGAGTTTAAAGAGCACTACCAGTCATTATGGACACCTGGAGTCACGAGACGAAGGTCGTCGGCACTTGTCGATATTGTTCTCGCGCTCTGCATACAGTACGGCGTGGCATTGCTACCGAGCTCGGAACGCGATCTCGACAGCAGTGTTGCAATGGCCGACGGTTATCGACATTATCGTCGTTGCCAGAAGTTGTTGGCGGACGAATATGAGAATCCTGCCATCTCCACGCTTCAGTGCCAGATTCTCAGCGCAGTCTACTTCTGCGCCGGCTCTCAAACAAACATGGCCGATGGAGCCTGCGGCCTCGCCGTGCGGACGAGCTACATGCTCGGCCTGCATTTCGACCCACCAGAGTCTATGCCGCGACGAGATCAAGAGCTGCGGAGACGGACGTGGTGGACTTTGTATGTCTTGGAAAGCAAAATGGCCATGAAGCTGGGCCGTCCGTTCCTTCTCCCCCATGATTCCGACGTGATGTGTCGCCTACCGGCCGATGATCATAGTCTGGCTGCTCTTTCAAGCTTCAACTTTACGCCGTGGATTGGTGAATGCAGCTGGCTCACTTGGACGTTGTATAATACCAAGTTGGTGCTTGCCGCGCGTGCGGCACACACTGCCATATACAGCCATGCTCCCAACAGGATGGGACTTGTAGCACATGAAAGGGGGCAGTCGGAGAGCGGGGACTCTCCAGAGCTACCAATGGTATGGGGAGATCCTCTGACTCTTGAATCATACGCTGAGTTGTTGGCCCCATATATGCAATCGCTTGAGGATTGGGCCAACAGCGTCCCCGATGCACTCACTCTGAAGCGCAAGGGCGGCAAATCCTTGTTAGATACCGATATGTCGAGTCCCGTGGATGTTCTGCTTGACCTACAAATAGAGAACTTTGCTCCACTGTGGCTTCAGCGTCAACGTCTGCTCTTGGTACTAATGTATCATAACATCAACGTTAACATATGTCGGCCATTCATATCCTTCGTCATATCACCATGCCCGACACCTCTGGCAGATGGCCTGGCAGTTCGAAGCGCCAAACACGCCATCCTGCTGACACATATCATGCATCAGGCTCTGTGCAGCTTGTCTTCCGCGCCGTCTGTTCTGGCTGGTTGGCACGAGGCTTTCCAATGGCAGTGGAACGCAGCCATTACTCTCATCGGCTTCGTGCGGGCAATGCCACACGCCCAGCCTTTTGCTACATTTTCTGCCGCCCGCACCGCTATAGACCTGGCTATCACTGTTCTGGATGCTTTTGGGAGGACTTTAGACGTGGCTGTAACGGTAACGGACCTGGTGCGCGATCTGGCTGCAAGGGCGGATGTATTAGTTCCTCATGAACATGACTCCGCTATTTCTTTACCAAACGATGATCATATGCTGGCTCGAGAAGCCAGCTCCCAAGGGGCTACTGACATTTCGAATCAACCATTGTCCGATGCGGGGGTTTTTGATTACGGTGCGGAAATGTCTGCAGCACAGATGTCCGAGCAAGAGACGTACTCAGACATACTAATAAACTGCAAGAACAACTTTCATATCGCCGGTAGCTCTAGTTCAACCACATTAGAGGAGTATTCTTCGGGTTCGGATAAAGAATATATAGCTGCGGTATCTCAAGGGAGCTTTGCCCCATCCTTTGACTCTCTTTTTGCAGCAGGTCAGCTTATATTAGGAGACGAGGACTGGTCTTTAATCTCTAGTCTAGGTACTTAATCTCACCTATGAGAAAGTCTTCCATCGTTTCAGGTCATCCCGGTTTGGCCGGGCGGGGCAGGATGAGTGCATTGCATTAGTTACTTAGTGATATCGTTTCACTTAAGCCACCTGTGTTATAATCCTTTTAGAAATATTCTTATTAACTGTTTATTGATAATGCTTTTTACAGAAATATTCCTAAAAGAAGTTAGTTTACAATGTTGTTGTACGGAATTATGCAGAATTCGGAAAAGTGGAATTAAATCCCTCGAACCTTCGCCGTCGCCGAAAGTTACATATGACCGACCATAGTAAATATGTAGAATCTGTCTGTCAATAGAAATAAAAAACTAGTTCAAGCCATGGATTTTTTCCATAACGGATGGAATAGAAATAATGGGAAAATATCGAATCAAATGAATTCAAGAAGGTATGAAGGAAACCCGAAGTTAGCGGGACGTAGAAGAGAGAATAAGGTAAATTTACGTCAAATTAAATAGTGTAAGGCGCTGTGGCCCAGATTGGTTCACTGTTGCATAGGCCTTGGCCTTATAAGCAAGTGTAAGGTGCAGTACAAGCGGCTGCTTGTACCGGTAAATCTTTTGAGGTTTATTGGTGTAGTGGGCACACCTTCCTATTGCATTACAAATAGAAACATAGGAAAATATGCCGCCGAAAGAGATCGATGTGCTGCAGCTGCTTCTAACGACTATAAAACCAGGCAAAATAATTTCTTGTTTGTACACCAGCTGCGCCAGATCGTAGCATTGCGGTTTGTAAGCTGTATAGATTAATAATAACGTAGTATTTATCTTTTAGTAATCCACACATTAGTAAAGCTGAATGAGCCTGGATTTATATGTTTACTTCTAGAAACGGTCACTTGCAGCTATAATGACCGCTTGAAACGCCTTTGTGCGACGTTAAACCCTGACAAACTGCAGAATTATCGGAGCGTCCGCGAGTTAATCCTGTATCTCTATATTGACTAGCCACCGTAATTTGATAGCGTAGCATTGCTGCATAATACGTTTTATTTGTCAGTATTAGTTATATTAAGGCTCTGATATTCGAGACTAATCCTAATTATTAATGCTGGATAGACTACACAAACGACAAAATACTACAAAAGTGTATATACTTTTATATCGGAAAAGACCGAAAATGAAATCCTGCAAAGCACGGATAATACTGAAGTTACCACATGAGATAGCAACTAAAATTAGAGACGTGGCTAATGTTGGATATCAAGGATCAACTTGCGTCTGCAGAAATTATTTACTAGAAGCATCTGTGGAAAGTGGAAACTGCAAAGATTGCGAGGAATAATGGTGGAGCTACAAATTGCGGGAATTCCAGGGAGGTTCGAGGAGAGGTTTCAACTGTTTAGACTATCATGGGTGCAATAATTATACATGGCTCCTGGTTCGTAATTATATACCACCCGAACCTTTGTTTGGTTGTTAAAGCAGACAGAATTTTAACGCAGGTTTTAATATACTGCAACGTTCAGCCGAGCATATCGGTTACAGTAAAAAAACAATTAATCGTAGCTGAATACGTATGATAATTATCGAAGCCCTGCAGCTCTTAAAAAAAATTTACATCCAATTTAGCTCGAAGATTCTCGTGTTGAGCTGCGGCTAGGTATAGGGTAGGATAGAAATCTTGGAGAGGTTCCCTCGAAGAACGAAAAAGCAACTTCGGAGAAGAATATTACAAGTGAATTTGTCCCAAAAAAATTCAGCAAAGCGTGAAACTACACACTAATGGCGTGAATAATGCGTTTTATACAGCCCGTGACAGAATTTAATGCGCCCGTATTTGAGGAGGCTATCGAATCGTTTCACTAAACCTCTTCCAAATGAGATTCAATGGTGACGCTCGGGGAGAGCTCCGGAATAACTCCGGAGGAACTCCGGGTGTAACTCGAATAACCGGCAAAGACTTTATTGGGAGGGATTTATAATTGCCGTAAAAGGGCGTCTGGATGAAGACGGGAGTAAGGGAAGATATTACGGAGTTCTCTTTCTCGGAGTTTCGCGGCTTGGGCTCACATTAGTAAGGCCCATATTTGTAATGATTGGAGTTACTCCTATTGGCCAGCCGTCCCACATGTAAACGCCTCGCCTTGGGGAGGCAGTAGAAAAAGTGGAGTAGTAATGGCTGGATCGGAGTTGCTCCTGTTTACTAATATGATTGCTGTGAGGCAAGTATGTGACCGTAAAGGAGTTTTAGGGTTACATTATTTATATGCTGTCTTTGATCCCGATGTTTGGTTTTGTGTATCACTGCATGAATTGCTTTTACATGTGCCATTGATTTCAGAACCTCTCCCGTTAACAAACCAACCAGCCGCCCACTTTGGCAAACCACCCGTTTTAGATTCGAAGTCTAACCTTGCATTTACCAGCCCAGAATGCCTACGTTCACCGTTTTCAAGGGGAGCAAAGACGGCTCCCTCAAGAAGAGTACTACTACAAAGCCTGATGAGTTAAAGGGGGATTATGTCCTAGTCAGGATCACGGCCTCTGGCCTTTGTGGAACGGGTAAGTCGTGAACCAAAATAGAACGGCTGAAAGGTGACCAGACTAACATATCTTACCTCTTATAGACCTTCATTATGTAAGTTTCGGGAGGGGATGAGAGGGGATGACAGTCTACTGGAGTGGATAGTAGCCTAGCTGCTCTGTACGATTATTGACACCACTGCGATAATGTGTAGACATCTCAAGATATGGTGCTTGGCCACGAAGGCGTGGGTGTTGTTGAGCGCGTCGGCCCGGACGTCAAGAACCTCAAGAAAGGTGACCGCGTTGGTTGGGGTTACGAAGTCGACAGTTGCGGTACCTGTGGAGAGTGCCTCTCCGGTGACGAGACCTTCTGCCATGCGCGAGCCCTGTACGGCGAGGCCAATTTTGACCAAGGCAGTTTTGCATCGCAAGCAATATGGCGCGAGTCATTCTTACATCTGATCCCTGCCGGCATGTCTGATGAGTCCGCTGCCCCATTGGTACGTCATTGCCTCCACGCTTTGTCTTGCCCCCCGTCTTGCATCCTTCTTGCATACTTACTTAACCCACACAATAATATCCTGGTAAATGTTAACAAGATACCAGCAATGTGGTGGTGCTACCATATTTACGGCCCTTCAAGGTGTCGCTGCAGGCGATACTGTCGGGATCATGGGTGTTGGCGGCCTCGGCCACATCGCCATCCAGTTTGCCGCAAAGCTGGGCTGCCGCGTTGTTGTATTTTCTAGCAGCGACGCGAAAAAACAGCAAGCCTTTGATCTTGGTGCGCACGAATTCATCGCCACCAAGGGAGCCAAAAAGCTCGAGACCGCAAACCTGCTAAACCGCCTTCTGGTCACCGCGGCTGCTCAGCCTGCTTGGGATCTAATCCTGCCGATCATGGCGGCCAAGTCTATTATATATCCACTCTCTGTCTCAGATGCGCCATTCAAAATTCCATACATGCCGCTCATTTTCAAAGGTATTAGCGTGCAGGGTTCACTTGTAGCGACACGCAGCGTTCATCGCAAGATGCTTGAATTTGCGGCCTTCCATGACATTAAACCTATTGTCGAGAAGTATCCGATGACGGAAGAAGGCATTAAGAGGGCCCTAGAGAGGCTAGAGGAAGGCAAGGTGATATTCCGAGCGGTGATGATTAATTCATGAATCTAGGCGCTGCTATGGAGAGGTGAGAAAGGGGATGTTTTGGGCATGTACTAAGACGCGATGGTGGGAGGTTGGGTCGTTTATGCTTTTCTTTGCCTTTAAAAGAAAGAAACTATCCTGTATATGATTCTGCATTTTCTCCTCACAAATAGATCCATAGAGTCCAAAATCAATATTAGAGAGCTTCCTTCATTGCTGCTTATTTATATTTTACTGCGAGGAGCTGGTTAAGTCGCCTTAGATGATATGGAATTTTTCGAATGCACGAAGTTGGTACCTAGAATGATACATAAACAAGCGATAGCATCGGTAACTCTGCATCTGGCTGCAATGAGGCGCCTGTTGGGTCAGGTGGAATAAGGCCTACACCTCTAGGAGTTTGCTTGATTTTTTTGCTTCCCCATCATTATGATTTTAAGCGCGGCGTAAAAGAATAGTAGCAAGTCAGACTCTTGGATAACCAGAATCTGCGCTGCTATCAGCCCTTCAATTTCTCGACCATAGGCCCCCTGTAGCGGCCCAAGACGCCCAAAATTTGACGGCTGGAGAGTACGTGATCAATAAGCAGGCATAAAGAGCGTAATAGTATTATATTCCTGGTGGAATAGCTCGAATCTGTGAAGAGGTGGCTCTGGTGCCTGGTCATAATTAGAAGACAACATGCCGTACAAGGCCGCGGCCGTTTTGTGCTGGATTTGTCTAGTGAGATGCTATACTCAGTGTCACAGGACGTGCCAAAGACTAGATATCCGGCGTGGCCGAGTCCTATCTAGAGTTTAAGCCAGGTATTTAACTAGACTGGCGATAGCTTTGGTCACACTGACGATGACCTCAATTAGATAGCTGGAATCCAGGCGTAAATAGCAGTCTAATTCCTCGTCAAGATAGCTAAAATACAAGGGCAATTCCACTGAATCACGACATCCCCTTCCATAGCTGCTCACATTCTGGCACTCAACATGTATGCTGTTGGTTTTGTCTTGTGTGTTGAATTCTCGTAGTGCGAGTAGGTTCATAAAGCAATCCACAAAAGCGAGGTTTACGTGATGTAATATCCTCGCTCATTGTGTGTTCCTGGCATTCTGTTCTCCTACTCCTAGTATCATGGCATCACCTTCAAGTATGCCTCCCTCGTGGCGGCCGCGAGGAAGCAGTTCAAAGACGTCGATGTTTCTACTATAAATGCATTGTATCCAGAAGCTGCAGCAACCTCAGCCCACTCTAGACAAAGCACGAGCGACTTCATGCCTGCCATTTAAAACACGCCAACATCTGTTAATATATTTGGTTCAATTTAGAAAATGTACTGACTTGTGATCTATACCGAAAAGCGACCCTGAAGATGACTTAGTCTGCGAGCAGACCCAGGCGCAATCTCTTTGATCCACGCGGGTGCTATAAACCCAGCGCTCACGGGCGCCGTGAAAACTCTGCTGCTTTTTTTACCGCATGCTACAGGAATGGCCTGCAGCTCTATTGGTGACATTTATCCTTGCCATTGTTGGCCAGGTGGCGCACGTAGAAAGTCCCCTCGACCTCGACAATATCATCCTCATTTAGACGATCAACTTCGATAATTGTTCGTGGTGGATATCTCGACTTGTCGTCGCCCCAAAGCTCAACCTGCACCTGGTTGCATAATGGCCGGTACCTGTACATGTCGGTCGTGTAGACGACCAAGCGGACACAGGAGAAGACATCGGCGCCTACCATCGCCGCGAGCGCCGCCATATTTTGGTATGCCAGACGAATGCGGGGAAGGCCGACGGGGGCGAGGGTGCTATTTTCTCGAAAGATGCCGCGCATACCTATAGCAGAGCAGAGGGACAATTGAGCAAGCCACAGTATTGACGCGGAGCGGTTTCGGGAACACCCGCAGTTAGTTACTGCAGGCGTCGCGCGGCAGAGCAACGTACCGGCAATGTATAGGACGTCTCCTGCCTGAGACATCAGGCTCCAGGGCCCCGTTGCGTTGAAAAAGTCCGCGGGGTTGTATATTGAAACTCCTGAGCTGGAAGTATAATTTGGCTGAAGCGCAGTTTCTTTCACTACCTCGGACTGCGCAGCATCAGCCGCGAGCCCGAGCAAAGGCGCAAGGAAAATAGCTGGAAGGCGCATAATGCTGTGGAATGGCCGTGCTTGTTCAGATCAAGCTGGGATGGCGGGGGGTTTGCACGTCTAATCACTGTCTGTACGGGGCACTCCGTGCGGAGTAGGCTTACCACCTACCCCCAGCGAGCACGATAGCCTATGACGCAGTGCACCGTCTGCGCACTAACGACTTTCATCATGCTCCAGCGTGCCGAGGCTGGCCGTGTTCGTTCTTCGCCAGGTTCGGCATTAGTGCTATGATTTTCCACACGTAGGCAATCATCGCGAGTGCGTGGTATTATGTGACGAAAGATGGGAGACAAAAGTATAGTATTTCTGCATCTCCCACACAACTAGTTATCTCAGTGCCAATTGGGCCTTTTCCGGTCCAGGACCGATATACGTATCGCACCACCTCCCAATTCTCTCCAGCATGTCTATCCAAAACCTCTGCGGCTTCGGGACATGGCCCTCGCCGGGGTACGCCACAAATTCGCACGGAAGACCATGAGCCCTGAGTGCACGACGAAAGCCTTGGCCCTGCGTGAATGGGCAGCGATCGTCCATATCGCCATGCAGGATAAGCATTGGAGGGATGACAATCTCCCCACGGCGCCTCGATTCTTCCACGGCGCCCGCTACCTCCCAGATTGCGCTTCCCTGTCGTGCGCGTGTATCATCGGGGCTCTGGTTCCAGGCTGCAAGGCCGCCGCTCAGCTCGATCTCGTACGTGGAGCCCAAATCACCTGTCAGGACAAGGCTCTCCAGGTCGCAGACGCCAGCGCCCGCGACGGCCGCATTAAAGCGCCAGCCAAGGTCATGTAATCCGTTGCGGACGCTGCACAAGTAGGTCAACAGGCCACCCTGACTCCAGCCGCCAACCATCAGCCTCTTGCCGTCGGCGAAACCCTTCTGGACGGCGTTGTCCGTGACGCTTACAATGTCTGCGTAGTCATACTTGCCCTGGCCGCCCATGCTGTACGAACCAAATGTCTCGCCCCTCCCGCTGGAACCGCGATACTGGGGCAGCAGCACACCGTAGCCCTTTGAGAGGACGAATGGCGACCAGTGCAAAAAGTAGGCATCAAAGGTGGCGCAGTTGCGAGTTGTTGGCCCTCCGTGTATCATGACAAAGGTCGGGATGGGCTCTTTTGGTATGCCGTTGGGGCCGACCATGGCCGTGGGAGTCAGGTACAGCCCGTCAAGCTCGACCTGTCCGTCCGACGACTGGCAGGTGAGTATCGTGCACGACCCAAACGACTGTCCTTCAAGGGCCCTGCCGTGATCAGACAGCTTAGTGTCGCTATGTCCCTCTTTCACGATAAATACTTCGTAGGTGCTGTTAATGCTGGACAGGGACGCAGCCAGAGTAGGACTTTCATTGCTGGGGTCCCAAAAAATGTCCCACACCCAGATCTCCGTGTCTGTTTTATTGAAGAAGTCACGACCACCGACCTCGCTAATGACGCTGGATAGCCTCACTGCGCGGTTTACCAGAAGTTTGTCGCCCGCCACAACCAGGTCCTCGGCGTCATCCTGCTCGCCACATGCAATCTTGACGTATTTCGGCGAGGCGTCCGTGGGGTCGACGACATACACAGCTTTCCCCCCAGAGTCTTTATCCTCCGGTGTGCCGCTGATGTAGTAAATCTTGCCATCAGGTGCCCAGGTCAGATTCGTCAGCTCGTTCATCATCGTACACAGATCCCGCACTTCGCCTGTTTCGACGTTGACAATGGAAATAGTGGTGCCAGTGAGCATCGGTTCCTCAATTTCCGGGTTCTTACTACTCTCAAACACAATTTTCTTCCCGTCGGCGCTCCAGGAAAAATCCGTAATGTGTCGATCGCCACCAACAAGGGCTTTTGTCTCCTTGGTCTTCACATCCACAAGCCGCAGTCGGGCGTACTCCCATCGCTCCCCCCAGACCTCTGGGTCGGGCTCATCATCGTCATCTTTTTGCTTGCGCTCCTCACTCTTCTCATCTGCGGAAATATAGGCGACTGTCTCCCCACTAGGAGAAAAGGCAAAAGTGTCGATTTCCTCGGCGTTATCAGCAGGCGTTATGGCGGTCGCGTCTCCACCGTCTAGGCGCAGCAGCCAAATAGCAGAGCTTTGGCCCGGATTGAAGCGGTCGGACAGAAAGGCCACGCGATTGCCGTCCGGATGCCAGGTGGGTGTCGTGTCGTCAAACAAGCCCGATGTAAGTTGGCGCGATGAGCCGGGACTTGAACTCGATGCCAGCCACAAGGTGGAAACGTGATTCTTGCCCTTGCGATGGCCCACCGCAAGGCTCGTCGAGTAGAGCACATTTTGTCCGTTTGGGGAGAACTTAATCATCTTGGGTATCTCCAGGTCGCAAAGGGTCTGGGCCATTTTCTTATCGAACGCCATCGCCGAGGCGTTATTTCTGCCTTGAGCCATGGCTGCACGGTCTGTGTCTTGAAGACAATAAATCACTTATGAGAGTTGGCTAAAATTGTACGCCCGGGATGGTTGGTTAAATATCTTCACAATCTGAGCCAGGCAATCCTAGTGAACATTTGCCACAACGCGCGGATGAGCCCTTCGGTGGGATGTTAGAACATCACTAACGTTGATCCACCCAACACTACAGACGACGGCGCTGCACGATGTTACCAATAGTGACTCACTGGCGAAATCTGACTCAGTCGCTCGAAAAGGAAGTATCCGATGCGGTTTGCCACTTCCAAGGGATCACAATCATGCACACGGTCGTAAAATGCCGTAATTCTTTGCACCTGCACCAATGTCTCGAGCCAAATCATCGCGATGCAAGTTGCTTCGCCACGGCCGCCCAGAGTAGTGACTCACTGAACCTCACTGAGCTGGAGATCGTAGCTCAATCCCAACCTGCTGTCTCAGTGTCAACATTAAAAATCTTCTCCGCGAACCATCACCCTGCATTGAGCATTATCGTATTTATCAGCGTATGACAGGTGGCTGCATGATGACGATTATGCCTATTGAAGCGAAAAGCCATTGCCCCTCAATACTTGACGGGCTCATCTCCATACAAGGCCAGATTCATTGACCCGTTCCCAGTCAAAAATGTTTCCCTTGAGATGCAACGTCCATCATATGGCGGCTGCAATTGAGCTGTTGCATTCATAATAATTCGATTGTGACAAATTTGTGTCGCTTGAGCTCATGCTCGAGCGTAAACTTGCATCGCCTTACAGCGCTTCTGTTCCTTCGTCAACGTCTTCTTTTCCCGCGCTGTATGCATCGGCGTCGGATTTTGTGACAGCACTCCACACATGTGGCCACCCAAGCGCGCCTCCTTATATACGGCGCGGGCGTATATAATCTTCTTCTTTTCCTCTTCTTAGAACCCAGACACCAGATGAATTGAATACTTTTGTTTTTACCGATTGCTTCGTGCAAGACCCATGTGGTATTAATACGAGAAGTCCCTGCGCTTCCTACACCGGAGTGATACCCAGGTAAGAACGAAGGGGAACTATTTGTATTGTATTAAAATTTGCCGCGCACAAGCTCGCCAGCGTCACGTATGGGGCCGTCTGTGGCTCGGCCCAAGATAACAAAACGGGGGAAAATGGTTTGAAAACTAATGGTAGGAGGATGAACTTGATTAAACAAGCCCTGGAGCAAGGCCCCGAACAAAGACACCGTTTAAGTGCAATGGGGAAACTTGATAGTCTACTTAGACTGGTGGACTAGACCCTTTCTTATGGTCAATTCATTTGATCTGAGCAATCCGGCTTAGTTTAAAACTTTGTGCGAGATCATCTCGGTCACCCTGGAGGATCTTTTCCGCCTACACAGTATCTACGTAGTAATATTTTCTTGTAACAGGCAAACAACTTCTCCCACCCTTCTCCATAAACTTTATTTAGACTCCTGATACATACGAATGTTGTAAATCTTTTTTATCATGCTCACATAAGGTCAGCATAGAAATCCACCAAATCCCCCATATTCTTTTTCTTTTGCTGATTGGTTCAAGAAAAACGGTTTCGGTGATGGCAGATATTAGTAGTCATAAAGCGGCCCCTTAAGTTGGAAAGCTCCCTCTGTCCCTGTGGGTTGCACAGGGGTTTGTGCAGAGGGTATCGATACCTCTTGCGGTCAAAATGCAATATATTGTACAATCTCTGTATATCTAAGAAGAAGAAAACAAGTCAAGGTGGGAGACTCGATATCGCCCTATAAATATTGTGGCCGAAAGGTGACCACGCGGCCCGCTCCGTGCTTCCTATTGTGCTTGACGGCAGGATTCCAACAGTCCCAAAATTCCATGGCTCGCAATGACCAATTTATTAAGCACCCTGAGCACAGGTTGGCGCGGGAACGAGACCTACTCATTAATAATATCTCTCATATTCACTCTAAACTGAGTGATGAATTTGTTCTCAGTGCAGCCGCTCACTCATCGTCCTCCCTAGAGATGGTGTCGTGAAGTTTATGCTGTCTCATGAAGCTTGCCGCCACGAGACCCAAGCCAGCAACGCCAAGCCCAGTGAGGAAGACACCACGCAGGGCAGTCCCGTACGACGCGTACACCCCGTCACTCCAGCCTCTGGGCAGATGCTTCAGCTCATCCAAGGAATCGAGTATACGCTTGATAACTCCAGCGGCTCCCTGGCGCCCGTCGAAGCGTGCATGCAGGGATCTTTGCAGCAAGTTCTGATACACCGTCGAAGCGACGGTGACACCCATGGTAGAACCTACAGAACGAAATGCATAGATGATTGATGTCGCGACAGCTTGGTCCTGATGCGGTACAGCCGCGACAGTCCCCAGCAAGGAGACGGACAACATTCCACCGTAGCCGATGCCAACCAGGAAAAGATATACCAAGGCAGGAATTGGGCCCATGTCAAAGGTCATGGTCGCGAGTCCCGCGAAACCAAAGGAGGAGCAGGAAATCACGACCAGCCCCAAAGTCCTATACTTGCCTGTCCGTTTCATGATGTAGCCGCAGCCGAGTGATGCGATGGAGGTACCGACACTCTGCGGGATGAGTCGCAAGCCCGAAGATGTGGTGGAGGCGCCATTGACCTGAAGGAAAACGGGGACGTAGAATGTGGCCATGAATAATGTCATGGTAATTAAGCAGTTGATGAAACAGGCGGCGAGAACTGTCCTATCGAGCAGTAGCCTCATGGGTATGATGGGTTCCTTGGCCCATCTCGACTCGATACAAACAAACAGCACCAGTGCGACAATCGACAGAGAGAGCGACACCAAGACAAGTGGGTGTGACCATTTGACGACGTTTCCGCCAGAGTTCAGACCCAGGAGCAATAGAACCAAAGTGGCGACCAAGGTCAGCGCTCCGGAAAAGTCAATCCGCGAAATCCTGGACCCGCGACTCTGTTGGGTCCCTGAACGGTCGCCATTGTTGTTATTATTGCTGACTGTCACGCAAATCAGGAGACCGGAGACGAAGATAAGAGGAAGGCGGCCCAAAAAGGCGGCCCTCCATCCCCAGACATCGTTCACCCAGCCGCCGAACAGCCCTCCAAGACCAGCCCCGACGCCGTAGCAGACGTGAGCCACACCCTGAACGACACCTCTTCTCTTCAGCGGCACAAGATCGCTCGCCAAGAATGCGCTGATAGCATTCATCCCACCACCGCCCATCCCGGCCACGACACGGCCAGCGAGGATGGACCATTTGGAGGTTGCCAGGCCGCACATGAGCGTTCCCACAAAGAAGAGCAGGTTAGACACGATGAGCCCGGAGCGACGGGAGAAGATATCGGTCAACCGGCCGGAAAGAGGCTGACACGCCGCATTGGCGATGAGATACGACGACCCCAGCCAGGAGAGAAGATTTAGAGATTTGAAGCTGCTGGAAATGGGGACGGAGAGCGTGGCCACGATGGTGGTGTCGAGGGCAGCGAGGAAGACGCCGATGAAGGCGCTGCCGAGAACAACAATGAGCTTCCTCGACGAAAACTCCTCATGCTTCTTGCTACTGCCACTATCAGATGACCGATGGGTGAGCAAAGGAGATTCTTCGTCGGCGCAGCGCGCACACGCAGCCCGCGAGGAAGTTGGCTCGTGGCCGTTCAACGCGCTGGGTCCGGTGGTATTACTCATGATATATTCAGACGGCGGTAGATAGGGCAACAAACTAGGGAAGAGAAAGAACACTAAGGACGGTGGCTGAGGGAGAGGAGGGCAAAAGGGCTGATACGACTGGCGTGCTCAGCCTGAGGCAAGCACAGGTTATGTATGGCAAGCGACACATAAATGTGCGGGCAAGCAAACATCGAGCCATACCCAACGCGATTAGTACGCCGCCACCCACTGCAGGGGGGGAAGTACCTTCAATGTGTCTAACCTCGTCGTCAGCCACGCAACCCGCGCAGCGTTAGCCGCTTACGCCTACAACGGCACTCAGGCATCGCGCATTTCAACGCACTTTTTAACCAACGCACAACACATTATCAAATGCTTCATTTCCAGCCGCTGCCCCACGCCTCCCTCTTCTTTCATGGGTAATTCTACAATTCAAGAAGCATTTGACGCTCCGAGGGATGATCAGGGATCAGAGGGGTTCGCCATTGCTGAGGCAGGTTTTCAACAAAGCAGACAATCCGGCGCGAAGACTATGCTCAATGTACAATTCTAAAGAGGCGACACCTATCAAGCTTGACCTTTACATGCAGGAATTTATACCGCGTGGACGGAAAGAAGCCCCTAGGGTCGCCAGAATTAGTTCATATGATCTTTTAGACTAAATAAGATTAGTCGGATCAAATGATATAGCTATAAGTGAGGGGATTATCCCTCTTGTGGGCAGATTATCACGAATTTAAGAAGTTTTTCCAGCGTTCAAGCAGGGCGTCTTTGTCTAGAGCCTTGCTCCGCTGCCTATCATAATTAAAATACTATAGTGACGTGTGCAGTAGCTCAATGGCTACTAAGCAACCTGTTAGATTACTTAATCTTACCATAGTTGAGATCTCTTTAAATTACGGAAGGTCTCTGCGAGAACCTTTCATAGAGTTTACGGAGCATTGTTGGTTATGCGTCAGATACCCAGCATACATGAGTGGTTGGTGTGTGCTTTGGGTCGACGACCGCTCGTTGGGTCGACAAGAAAAATATACAATTCTAGGCTTACTATAAGTAATCCTACCCCTGGCTTTATGGTATACCCTTTACTAGATAAATTGCTAGATACTATATTATCACATAAAAACTCACATATAACTGCCTAGTAATGCTCTAGTCCACGGGAAAGGCAGGCGTTCAACACAGCTGAAAAAAACAGAGAAGGTACTTCTCCCCCTGCGGTGGTGGTGTGGTATTTCCCGAAGCTGGCTAGCGGGATGCTGGGGTGGTTTGTGTGTCCCCCGATGACGATTGTACTCGCCACAAACCGTACTAATACTCCTTAGAAGTGGGGAATCTGCGACTGAAGGAAAGGAAGTTGCTCAGCATACTCCGTATTTATAAGATGTCTCAGTCGTCAGCCGGTCCGTAAAGATACACCAGCAGCACCTGTCTGCAGGACGGCAGACGGCGAACCGTCTTGAAGAAATGTGGAGACGTGTGGAGCGCCGAGTAAAACGAATACATATACAATATCTTTGTGGCTTGCTGAAGGTATTACAGTGGGCGTCCGGTATCGCCGAGCCAAGAACAAGCTAAATCCCGGATGGTGGTGGCTCGAAATTACTGCTAGGGCACTCCGTACCGTACGTTGAATTGGTTGGAACAGTCTCGACTCAGCTGCTGGCGACTGTCGGCGACGTCGGACATGACAGCTAGATATCGGGTTTGCCATGCTGTATTAAATTTGTACCAAGTACACTTTATTAGGCTCAATAGAGGACATGCTAGCATCCTTTTCCGCTACGAAAATAGAACATGGAAACCTGAAGCAAAATCTTGCTCTATCTTAAATAGCTACACCAAGATCTCGATCCATACCCCCTGTTGCAACAGAGTTCAGCCGCTGCTGCTGCGTTGTCTCATTATAACTACTGTACTTGCTGAGAAACCACTGCTCCGCCGTTACCTCCTCCCCATTCATGCCCTTGAAGACGGCGGTGTCGGCAGCGCGGAGGAAGTAGGCCATGGAATACCTGTCCTTGGACATGCTTCCGCCCGGGGGCAGCACGCGGTGCATGGCCGACCGGAAGCGCCGCCCCGACAGGAAGCGAAGCGTGTCGGCAACGTTGATGATGGCATGCCCTGGCCTCGCCGCGACGTATTCCCACTCATTGGTCTTGGGAGACAACACCTGCAGTCCTGGCTGCTCTGTGAACAGCAGGGTGAAGGATCCTACATCCGTGTGGGCGTTGTGACCACGTGCAGTGCGGTCCGGCAGCGACTGGCTGACGGGGTGGTGCAGAAAGAACAGCGTGCTCTTGGAAGGCAGATCCTCGGGGTGGTAAGATTCATAACGATCACGTCCTTCGAGTCCGGCGCCATCTGACAGAGACCTCAGGAGTGCCATGAGCACGTAGTGGGCGGATAGCTGAAAGCCTTCAAAGAGGCGGAGGTTGGCGTGCACCACTTCAGGGAGGTGGCTACGGTTCAGAAGACAAACACGGCTGACCTGGTTTCCTTTCCTTGTCAATTTTGTCTGATAATATAGATAAATATGTGGAGAGACAGAACGCCGAGAGACAGCGACCTAGTTGCCGCGCTGAGGGGCAACATCTTTCTCACTTACACGTAGGGCTTCAAATCCATCGCGAGAGTTCTCGTTAACTCCGGACTGCACTCCTGGCGGCTTGAAGCTATTATCCACAAAATATATTAGCTTGCGACCCTACAGCAACAAAAAGGGAGGAGTTCAATAACGACAAGAAGGGCGCCTTACCCGTGAGCATCAGATATGGTTTCCGTCTTGGACTTTTCGTCGAGCGGTTGCTCGAACCACGGCACCATTACTTGCCAGAGGTCGTCGATCTTCTGCAGCATGCTGCCTGCTTCCCAGCTGCGGAGATCAAGGTAGAAGAAGCCAAGGTCCTCACAAGCGGAGAGCAATTTGGCTTGCTCTGTCTTGTCTCCAGTGAGCAGAGACTGAAAGTTCAGTACCTGCAGAGTGGCTTCCCCTGGGGCCAAGTCCGATCCGTTGGTTGCAGCTGGCATAATGACCCAGAAAGCGTATGTCAATCTAGGATTTTGTTTTTTTATTGTGGAGGGATTTTGGATAAATCTAGGAGTGATAGAGCCTCTTCAAACATAGAGGTCAAAACTATAATTTGTCGTTGCTGAGCAGGAGGAAGCGAGGTTGCCGTGTGGCTTCAACATTCTTTCTAATTTATGGACTGCGCGAATAGACTGAAGGGGAATGTCTTGGAAGCGGGCTAACTGAGACAGAATTAGATGAATAGTCGCCTAAAAAAAAAGTATAGGGCATAAAACAAAAGAAGACGCTCATGGCATTGTATTGACAAGGAGTTCCCTCGTCTCACAATGTCCAAATATGTAGTGTGACGACTAGAACGGTCTATTCGGATTATCCCGCATTTCGGTACTAGCACATCTGAGTCATAATGCGGGTCTTTTCCGTCAGCGAGTGTACGGAATAGGCATTGATCCGCCAATTCATTGCAGCTTTCTAAGGTTTGGAGCTGAGCTGAGTTGAGACAAAAAGATGAGACGATACGCAATACGGAGTACACACATCGTAAACAGCCACAGTTATACACACCTTGTTGATACGACCCACTATTATCTACATTTGGGCTTTCGTTCCCTCCTGTCAGACCGTGAACACAAAACGAGCTCCCGACGTTGCATTTCAGCCAGCCTGCCGCCTTGGTGGTGGTGACTATCTCTTCCATATCCGTCTGGTCATATAACCCCACCCGGAACCCGACAGGGCTCAGCAGCTGTGAGTTTTCCCGCTACCAGCTGCACAAGTAGGTCTCAGTCGGCAAAGAAAGGAAGCAAACAAATAGTTTTTAATGGTTTGGTGCATTCAATTCCTTTTTGGCTAGCTGCTGTTAAGGTGGCGCAAGGTGGATCAATAAATAGGCTTTAAAGTACCACTAGCGATATATATCACAGGATTCTGCGGTAATGCATTGTACATATATCTCCTAGATTCCGGTAAGACACACCTCATGTATCTGTGGGGCCGGTCGACCAATAAATTCTAGTTAATGAAAGATACTTAATCTACCGCCTATTTTCTATGATGGTAGAAGTCATTACAGTTCCCGGATTTACATAGAGCTACATCGCACTCCCTAGGTTTTGGTTGGTTACGTGGGTCACTGGAAGTCCCCAGGAAAAAAAGGGCCAAAAGGCGCAAAAGTAGGTCTCTAGGTACGTGAAGTGTGCCTTACCAGAATCTAGGAGATAGGCTGTGACACACACCATTAGCTTGGGCTGTGCTGCCTTGTTGTGCCGTACGCCCCGCAACGCGACGCAAGATGGATTTTGTTCCGGCTCCTTGGAAATGATGACGCTGTCGATGGGCCATAAAGCCAGCTACGGTGTCCCTAGGTGCCGTCGGCCCGGTTATATACGCCCCAGTCCGCTAATTTTGTTGGCTTGTTGGTCTGCAGCAGCCGTAGGTAGCCTCTGGTTAGTGGCTTAAAGCCAGGTCTCTAGGGTTTTAGCAAGGGACAATGACAGCGGCAGCGGGTGCCGGTAATTCCGCGCCTGTTTAGCATACTTCCATTGTCCAACCCGACCACCAGTGGATTATGACCCCTCCTTGACAGAATTCACTTTACGATGTCCGCAATTGCTACGGAGCACCATATCACAGAATTCAGCAAAAAGCAGAGCCCCACAGTAACAGCGTGAATACTAGTAACACATATTATATTGGAGAGCAGCATGTGACTACAGTATACATTCCAGCTTACATCGTCCGTTTATTACATGTGCTACTTAGTTCCACACTGTACCCTAGCCATATGAAGAACCACCTTTCATTATCGGCCCGCTGACTCCTTTGCTCACCACGGGTGGTCAATAGTTCAAGGGTAGGATTGTGTCTCATCTCATTCCGGAGAATGCGCTGAGCGCCGCTTGTCCACCTGTGTGGACGAAGAGCACATGTTCCCTGCCATTCAGCTCGCCAAGCGCTGCATGGTGCAGGATGGCGCCTATGGCACGACCCGAGTAGATCGGATCGGTGACGATCCCCTCTTTGCCGGCCATCAGCTTTACCCCATTGGCCGCGTGCCGATCCCATGCCGTGTGCTGTCCAGCATTGTACCTGGTGTCGAGAATCACATCATCAGCCCGGACCGCATCAGAACCAAGTCCAATAAGCCCGGCCGTCCGCTGTGCGATTTCGAGCACAGTGGCCTCGAGAACGCCATGGGGTTTGTTGTAGGTGTCGATGCCTATGATGTCACGGCTGCGTCTCCGTGGCTCCGAGACCTCATCAGCTTCCGCGCCCGAGGCCTGCCTCAGCGCATCAGCCATCTTGAACCCTGCAATCATACCCCCGAGGGTACCACCAGAAGCCACGGGGACGACAATGGTGTCGAAATATACTCCCAACGCTGTCTCCTGCTCGACGACCTCGAATGCCCAGCGAGCGAATCCCAAGCCGCCGTGTAAGTGGGCGGATGCTCCAGATGAGATGATATAGGGCTTTCCTCCCTTGGCCCTGATGTCAGCTGCGACCTCGTCAAGGGCGGGGGGCGAGGTGATAGCAGTGCCATTGGCGAGCTCGGTGTGGTACTCCGCCTCCAGAATCCTGTTTATCTGCACGTTACCGGCGTGCTCGAATGCCTCGTTCGACTTGGAGCACGACGGCGACACAGATTCAGGCATCTGCGGCACAAGGACCGTCTTGAAGCCCAGATGGTTCCCGACCGCAGCCACCTGACGCATGTGGTTGCTCTGCACGCCACCTGTGGATATCAAGGTGTCACAGGCCTCGGCTAAAGCTGACGGCAGGACGTATTCAAGCTTGCGGATTTTGTTGCCGCCAAGTCCAAGGCCCGATGAGCAGTCTTCCCGCTTGGCCCAAATTTGAGCTGTAGTCGAAGTAGTGGATTGGACATGGCGCGTGAGGTTGGGAAGTGGGTGAAGTGGTGAAGCCGTGGCAAATAGCAAAGGAGTTCGCTCAATGGAGGCGAAGGGTTCCGGTAGAAGGACCATGGTCGTTGCTTTTCGTTTTTTTTTGTTTTAGTAGGGAAATAAATTAGATGTTGTGTGTTCGAGCTCTAATACTGGAGAATGTGAACGTAGCACGATGCCGATTACAGTGAGCAAAGCGACCAGTATTTCAGAGGCTGACTTTGGACTTTAAGAGACATAGATTGGTATTCAAAAAGGTCATAATGGAATTTGACTATTATTAAGAAGAATTACAAATCCTTCTACAGATATCAAAGCTGGCCGCTGATCTGCCCTGTAGGGTGAGATATTTGATTCGTGTGGGTACACAGCCAAGGTGTATTCTTGTATCACATATCACATTAATTCCAAGTCACACGCTGGATACTGCCGCTATGCGTGGACCGCACCATTCCATTAGTGTACTGATTACGTTTGACCTGAATGTAGACATGCCGGCAAGATCAACTATCCGTCAAACTTTTCTTTTTTTCTGTCTGCCAAGGCCCCGACCCTAACTCGCCGTTAGGAAAACAATCTAGAACCCTTGTATATCTCGAATCCCTTGAAGTACGAAGTTCGACATGCCGAGATCTTCCGATATTTGAGGCTATGATAATACACTATCTCTCCTGGCGACCCGCAAAAGTCACTCTCGTACCAGGGGCCCACAGACACCCCCATCAACGCGGGACGGCCCCGAGTTACCCTCCCGGTAATCTTGTCACACCGATATATCTCTTTGAAATTGATAAATTTGCCGGTATGCATGTGGCTGTGCTCATCACACAGTATGTTTAGTTCCGAATATTTCACAACAGCGGGGAAAGTCTCGGAACGAAAAGGTAGAATAAAAAAAGGCTAATGCATGAGATGACCCGATTTTATCAATCTCGCCGCGGGATGTCAAAGGCTCTATCTAACGTAGATCGGATCACGCGCGCCCAGCTGCCATCGGAATTTAAAGGCAGACAATAGCGCTACTTGGACAATTGTGTTATCGGCACACAGCTCTTCGCTTTTCTCCCCACATATTATCACATGTTGTATCTCTTCATCCTTTCCCTTCAGGTCTGTGTGTGTATACGTGAGTTTTGATTGTTCACTATGGCTCCTGGAATCACGGCGAACCCGTATGACAATGTCACTACGGCCGATCTGTACACCATCAAGTTTGACAATCTCTTCGACCGGGATGAGAAAGAGCTCCAAAAGCTGCTCAGGGCCTGTGAGAGGGATGGGTTCTTTTATCTGGATCTGCAAGGCGTGGGATCTGAGCGCCTTTGGAAGGACTTGGACCAGCTGAGTGGAATCACTCGACGCTGGTTCGATCAGCCCCGCGCGGTCAAGATGGACACTCCCACGGTGTCGCTGGCACATGGGTGAGTAGGTCGTTTGTTTAGCACCCAACTACGTGACGAGAAACATGCTTGACACTGACACCACTCCAAAGCTACAAGGCTACCGGCAATCAATCCGGCGCAGTAGAGACGCACAAGGATGGATTCGAAGCTTTGAAGGTAAGTACATGATACTAGCCCAGGGCTGGCACGCGTTTTGTCAAACGACGGGATGCCTTGTTCTTACTGACTCTGTTGTAGATTGGGCGGAGCGAGCTGCTCGGTCGTTGGGCACTTCCCCCGGTTGTCCAAGACAACCTGGCACTGTTTGACCAGTTCAACGCATCCTGCCATTTCATCTTGAAGCTCCTGCTTGACTGCCTCTCCGACGGCCTCAACCTCAAGGGAAGCGCCAGTCTCGATACCTACCACCGAGACGACGCGCGCTCCAAGAGCACCCTCTACTTCCTGCACTACCCCCCCGGCGCTGAGAGTCCTGAGGAGGTCGGCCAGAACATGCACACCGACATCGGCACTCTGACGCTCCTCTTCGCGCCGCAATGGGGCCTGCAGGTGGCCTCGCCCGTGACGGGCGTCTGGGAGTATGTCACGCCACGACCGAACCACGCCATCGTCAACGTCGCCGACACGCTGAGGTTCCTGTCCAACAAGCGGTTCCGCTCGGCCCTGCACCGCGTCCTGCCGCTCGGAGGCATCCAGCGGGAGGACCGCTACGCCATTTCGTATTTCCTGAGGGCGGCGGACTCGACCGAGTTCAAAGACAGCAACGACGCTGATTCGAATGCCAAGAAATGGTACTTGACAAAGTATGAAACGTACGAGCTGCCGCATGAGGTCCAAGGCAAGCAGACTGTGTTGTCGGGGGGAATGGCACAGGAGCTACAGGTGACGTTTTGAGTGACCGATCGTTCTGATGCCTCATTCCTTTTTGCTGGTTATGGAAATGTGGTTTTCAATTGTCTTTGGGCACTCCCTAGTAAAAGTATGACGTATCGATTTTTAAAAAGGAGAACGAGTGTAGAAGACTTATAATAGTAGTAGTAAAAACAGGTTCCGAGTCAATCAGTCTCTTAAATGTATGTGATGTGCTATTTCATACCGCTCGCACGCAAAGTTTTTTAACGCTTTACTTCAGAACATTATCCCTATGCGAATTCAGAACGTGGATCCGCCATTGACTACAAGTTTATTTGTTTCAGTAACCCAGATAGGACTGTTGAGTTTGCTACGTCAACTAATAGATCAGGCCTGACTTTCTTAGGAGAACAATATCATACCTGCTCTATCCGGGAAAACAGCACACCCACAACGTCCATGGTGCGCGAATGCCCAACAAGTTTGCAACTCTGTAAACAACTCGTTGCTCCACGTGAACGAACGGGCTAGAACCCTTCTTATAGTTAGTTCGTACGACTTTACCACATTGGCCAAGTCCAAAACTTCCGTGAGATCTTCGCTACCCTAGATGGCTCTTTTGCCCACACACCAGCCACCTCCTTAATTTATTTCTTTTTTCCTATAACTAAATAGCTATAATTATAACGTGTACATACTTTATAACCTCTTATAAATAGCTAAGAAGAGTATCTACTTTGCGTTCCTCTTTATGATAAGGTAAATCTGCTAAGTTCTTGGCCGCTTTATTCCGTTTGTTGACCCACAGCACGCCACCACAGCGCCCGTACACTGGTGTCCGACACACAACCAGCCTACGCAGCTTCAATTTAGTAATGACATTAAATAGGAACCTGAATCGCTTTTAGAAATCTCGCATACAACATGATTGAATAGTTTACCTACCTAATCTAAGATTATTAAGCGTGACCGGCCCGCGACTCCACCCCATCGGCTAGCCTGTTGCTCCCGAGGTCGGTGATTGCGCCGTGTCGGAAATCGCTCCTAAGCCCCTTCGCTGGCACCCTCACGGGAGTCTAGAAATACCTAGCCAATTAAGTTAGCTGCTCTGTTCATTGGAGATCTTGAAAGATCCCATCAAATCGCTTCCAAAATCAACGCTGGCGTTGCCTGGATTAACAGCGGCCAAGAGTGCCACCTTCAAATTACTCTTCGGCGGTGGCAGCAGAGTGGGATTGGCAGGGAGCAAGAAGAAGTCGGCTGGGTGGCATATGCTCATGTGTAGGCTACGCACGTTGCTCCGTAATATGGGCAACCATTCGTGCATCGGGATTGGTGATAAAAATATAGATACAGACAGGGCCAACACAGTCCAGGTCATACGGGCTCGCTATGATCAGCGGGAATTCTTATTCTTAGAAAAAACGCACATACAGGGCATAGCGTCTGCGTTTGGTGGAGCCTCCCACCACGGAGTAAGCTAGAAGTATCTGAATATACCAAGTAGCAGGTTGCGGACCTCACCCCCATGCATTACAACGCGCAAAAGGAATCCGTCTTCGAAATGGCAAAAGGGAACAAAAGGATTTCTGCACCATACTCTTCTCGTCTCAACAGGCGCAGAACTCCGTACCCATTGCCGCTTAAGCACTTTATAGACCAAGTCGGTTCACGGGCGCTCGGCCAGCGTCCGAGGCCTCCTGGCTTGCACAGCCGCTGTTGGTTGGGGCTGCCGCCGAGCGCCTGGACCAGAGCTGTCTGGTTTGCTAAGCCCCTGCGGCTCTGGCAAATCGCTGGGGCCACTGCTAGGCTCATATGGCAGGATGCAAGCCGTCAGGCAGGATAGCTGCGTCATAGCTAGCTGGCTGGCACTGCCCTCTTCAGGCCAAGGCTCAAGCCAACAAAACAGATTCATGACGATAAATACACATATTCAATATGCTTAAAAGCCATCACACGCGTGGCTTGACTTTTTAACAGCTTTTAATTTTTTTTATCGTCGTTAGGTGACCCTTCAAAACAGAATTATGAAGGTGCTTCTTCTTGCCACAGTCTCGGCCCTGGGCTGCACTGCGCTGTCAAGCAAGACCAGCCAGCATTTGGTGCTGCGCAGAGTTCTCCGAACTAAAGAGAATGGAGCCAACGATGACTTGGCATCTTACAATTTCACCATGCCAGTGGACCACTTTGACCCCTCTAATAAAGATACCTACCCGAACAGATATTTTGTCAATGACACCTACTACAAGTCGGGCGGCCCTGTCATCATCCACGACCACGGGGAAGCTGGCATTGCCGACCGCGATCTGGATGAGGATGGCGTCCAGATTCTGCCCTTGCGGCTAGCTGCCAAGCTGAACGGCCTGGTCATCGACTGGGAGCATCGATACTATGGATACAGCAGACCGGTGCGGCTAAATGATACGACCGGCCAACCGTTACGTGGCGCTGCGGGATACAAATACCTGACCGTTGAACAGGCACTCGAGGATGTGGCTTACTTTGCAAACAACTTCAACAAAACCCGTCTCGACAAGAACAAGGTGATTCGAGACACAACCAGCCTGGACCCATACCATACTCCTTGGATCTTTGTCGGTGGCTCGTACCCCGGCAATCGCGCAGCTTGGATGCGCATCAAGTACCCAGACATCATTTACGCCTCTTATGCGTCCAGCGCTCCTGTTCAAGACCAGTTTGATGGGTCTTTCTACTACAATGTCGTGGCGCGCTCCATGCCGACCAACTGTAGCACCGACATGAAGGCCGCCATCAAGTACTTCGACCAGACTCTGGCCACTGGCGCGATCAACGACATCGATCAAATCAAGGCAGCGGTTTCCATTGCCGCTAGCCGGGACGCAAACATTAGCACTTTCGATACCGGTCTCGACAGTACAAACTTTGACACGGCTTCGGACCTAGCTAATGCTATCACCCTCGGCTCCGGTTTTCAAACCTACGCACCCGGCCGCACCACCATAGTTCTGTGTGACTACGCCCAGAGATTTAACACCAAGAGCTTCTTAAAGGACATTATCAAAGCACGCGGTGTTGTGCAACAAACTGCGGTCCTCATTGAAAACCCCGGAGACAACGCGCCTACCGAGAATGGAATTGCGGCCACTCATGGCCGGGACGGCGGCAAATACGCATTTTTAGCCATCATTTACGGCATAGTGCAAGCTAAAAAGTCTCTCGCTGACTATCGAAGCAACTTTGTGTCATCCCCCGGAATCAGCGCAAAAGTAGATGACATGAGTTGGAATTGGCAGGTTGTATCTCAGCTTGGAAATTTTCTCGGCTCCGATCCTAACAACGTCACTGTTGTCAGCAAGCTGTGCAATTCGACTGCCATCGCAGACATACTCTATAAACGTGAGATCTTCACTGGGTTTTCAGCCTCCGATTTCCCCAAAGAACTCCAGATCAAGGGCTTGGAAGCTCTTGGCGGGTGGAACATGTCAGTCAGCAATGTCATGTTCACAAATGGACAATTTGATCCTTGGCGATCGTACTCTGTGGCTAGTGAGGAGGTCGGGGCCCCAAAGAGAACAGTCAGTCAGTCAGTGCCCAAATGCAACCAATTGCCACAATCTGGTGACGTGTTTGGCCTTGTCTTCGCAGGGGGGGCTCATGCCGACGATATGTCACAATCCACCGGTTCTACGAAAGGGGCCTCTTTGGACCAAGGCCTAGAACTGTTCCTCAAAGCCTGGGAAGTTTGGGCGCCGTGCTTCAACCAGAGCCGCGATGACATCAGAAATGGCAAAGGTGTGGATGGGAATGGGCATGGCGCGAATGGGAGTACGATTTCTCAGAATAGCAGAGCCACCCGAGAAAGGTGCACTCCAATGGCTTACATAGGCGCTCTTCTTATGCTCGCTACAGTCTTTGCCGTTTGATAAATAAGATTTGTTCTATTGTTAGTTTAGTGTGACGTGCTGACCCGGTTAGCGGCTTAGTCGATATACTCATATTTAATCCCTTGAGCGATTTTAACTTGCGGCACTTTTTCCCAATTTTGGCGATGTTTGTCATAATTGCCGTGCTTGACGGTGGTAGTGAATATTCATTTGAGGTACAAAGCCCAAGACGATTTGTTAGTACAATATTTTGCTCAGATATATAACCCCTTCATCCCTTAGCTATGGCGATGCGAGGCGATGATGATAATGATAATGATGAAGCCCGAAAGCAGCTCCACAGAGCCTACAGTACGTATAGATGTTGAGACTAGAGATGCTTGTCAGCACGAGTAGCGCCGTAAATAGCTGGAATCTTCGTATAGTGAGGCATTGCCTCGGATAACGAGGCAGTGCAAGGAAGGCAGAAGACATCGATAGAAGAAGAAAGGTGCTATAAATAAGAGGCTTTCAGGCCCGTCAGGAAGTTCAGGATCATCAATTCAATTCAATTCAGTCAGAATTGTAACCCTTCTATTCCTATCAATTTTCCACTGCTCAAAATTGTTCAAAGTGCTCATAACGCAACAACAGACGACTCTATTTAATTTTCAAGTTTCTTACAATCGTAAAATGTTTACCTCCTCCCGGTAACACCGCTTTATTGCCTCATGGACAGCATTCAAACAACCCTTCTCTATATAACTCTCTCCATCAGGCTAAACATTGCTGAAACACAAGCAACATGTTCTCGTGAATACCAGGATACGTTATTTCCCTTTATATGTGTTCAGAGATGTGGAATGAATGAAGCTTATAATGTCCTTTCTTAAAAGTTTCTAAGAAATCGGTGAGTATCTACGCGCCAGCCCGGCCGATAACGCAATTACCCTCGTACTCCCAGATGCATACTCATAGGGATCATCTGAAATCATTTTCTAGCATGAGCGATAAACGGTGAGTTGCGAGGTCTTTCTTGACTTACTTTCTCCCCGTCTGCAAAATGGCCTGCTGGTACTGCTTGAGGCCCTTCCAAGCCCCCACTCCATGGAATGTATGCTGGATGCCTAAGAAGAGAAATGGCTGATGGCCCCGTCTGATTTGACAAGGGCAAGCATGGCGGCTGCCTTAATCGAAGGCGGGCCACCTTTGAGCGGTCTCTTTAGTGCGTTTTCATTAGGATACATCTCAATGAAGGTGTCATAATAGTCATGGGAGGCGGCTACATCAGTCTGGTCCGAGTTCTTGGCTTGGTCGAGTTTGGGCATAGCCCATGATGAGGATACGGAAATGACGGAGGAAGCATACATATTGAAATGACTAGCAGCTTCCGCGGCGGATTCAGGGGGCAACAGGACCCAGTTTGAAAACTGGAGTCTTCCGACGGGGAAAACTACTACGTGTGTGGTGGATACATGTTAGCGGCAACCGGGGTCCCCAGGAGTGTGTTAATAGAGACCGACTAGAAGCAAATAGCGCGGAAAAACTAGCAACTAAACCCAAAGTAGAATGACATGACGCACTTACGTTATAGTAGTTTATTGCCGTACCTATGCGTAATGCGGCCGGCCGCAAGTCGAGGTGCATTGATGAGGCATCGTAATTTCCCTAGGCAGCGTTGTTCAAAGCCTAATCGCCAGCTCTAACGTGAATACAGTAATGGTGAAAATATTTCACGTTTGACGGGTTCTGTGAATATTATTATTGCTGCTGTAAGAGAAATAACTTAAAACTACGGCTGCTCAGGATGACACGGACACCTTTGACTTAACAACTAACGCGTGGCGAAAGTATACAGGTCGCTCTCCGAAAGACATTTTCGTAAGTAGAGCACGAATCCAATGTGGATACCATTAGGCTACTTAGAATGCAAGCAATGAGCGTCAGGGGGCAAGTACGGTGCTCGTGACTTCAATCATTCAATATTTCTATGCTGCTCCTCTGACGTTTAAAAGGAAGATTTGCGCAAACAAATTGCCATCGCAGTCAAAGTAGTTTCTCCTTGACAGATCCTGTGCGCTGAGTTTCTGGATTTACATACCGGCGGCATGTTCTAATGTGTCAGTCGGGAAGAATTTATGCTCTAAAGCAATATTACTATCGCCCCTGCTCAACATATTTCATACACTACGGCCGTCTATAATTACAGAATAGGAGTGAATATAGAGAATTTAATGTGGAGGTTGTATAAACCGTGGTGTCTCGAGGGATCACAAGTGCCAGACCATGTTGCAAGGCTAAATCCCTATTCAAAGTTTTGGACCGTTGCTAGAAATGTCACCACGATGCTGGTTATGTCAACCTGCTTTTTCCTCTCCGTCTTCTGGAGTAGCGACCAGCTTAAATGTAATTCAGGGTGAGGATGCGGAGTGCGCAAGCTGGTTTTGACGGAGTGGTTCCTTCGTTGCAGCTGCACCGGACCCTACATCGGAATTGACGGCAATGTACCAGCTGTTGTGGTCGGGACTGGATGACTAAGTCGACCGGGAGACACTCTTCGCTTTGGGGGAAATATGTTGGTCAAACAATATTCGTTTCAGGTCCAAGCCGCTGCAGCGGTTTCAATTGTGGAGATGGAAACCCTCCCCGTGGTTCAGGTTCGTGGGCCGCTGTCGAGGTTACAACATGTCCATGTGCATATGTGCGGGACGACACATGATTGCTGTTGCTTTTTCCGACAATTTTGTAAATCAATGCATGCGAGCGCATCCGCACGGCCGTCAAAATCTGATTGTTTATTCCCACTCTGTCAATTGGTGCGTGAATTTGCACACCCGCCGCCAGCCGGCCCCACAAGCGGCGCCAAGCCGGGTGCATACCAGACATTTGTGGTGCCAAGTTTGGTACAAATTAAATCCAGTACCTCCGAGTGGATTGCTCTAGACAGTTCAGGCTGTCACATAAAGCAGGCGACATATGGATGTTTGGTTTGGCCGCCTAAAAAGTGCGTATGAGACACTCCACCTGCATTGTTCCATAGCCAAGCCCACACGGGACCTGGCAAAATGCCCAGATAAACGTGGATTTCCTCTTCGACTATACACGGATGAGGCAATTAAGGGGATAGCCTGAACCGAAATATAGGCGTCGATGGACGCCTTAGTCTAAAAAGAATCATCTGATCTAGGCCAACTAGCTGTTGGGGCGCGGGGCCCAGTCTGGTGGGATGGTTACCTGCCATTCTCGAGGAAGGACGATTTCCAGCCTACAGCTAGTGTCCGCTCACTTGTTGCCATGCCCAATTGGGGTCCATGAATGGCTAGGGGCAGAAAGTATATAAGTAAATGGCTGTTGGCATGTCATCTCATGATCCAAACCGCCATCACCATCATCGCTTTCATTCTTTGATTTGTTGTGTTTTCATTCATTCAACGCTTCACGTTGCAGTCTCTCTTTTAGATTCGTTCTTTTCTTTTTTTTTCATTCACGTCGAACGTCGAATTTCAATTTTCACTCTTTCAAGATGAAGGTTTTCTCGATCACCGCGCTCACGGTCCTGTCCGCGTCGGGCTTCGCCGCCGCCCACATGGAGATGAAGGATCCCCCTCCTCTGCGATCAAAGTTCAACAAGTTCACCACCAACACGGACTATGACATGACGTCGCCCATGGCAGCCAACGGCGCCAACTTTCCATGCAAGGGTCACTTGAGCGTGCTCGGTTCTGCCCAGGCCCAAACCGTTGCCGACTGGACTCCCGGCCAGCCTCAGAGCTTGACCATCACCGGCGGCGCCAACCACAACGGAGGTAGTTGCCAGGCTTCTCTGTCTTTCGACGACGGCAAGACATGGAAGGTGATTCACTCGTGGATTGGTAACTGCCCCACCGCAGGCGAATCCAAGTATCAGTTTACGGTGCCTCAAGATACGCCTGCTGGTAAGGCACTGTTCGCCTGGTCCTGGTTCAACCAAGTTGGAAATCGCGAGATGTACATGAACTGCGCCGCCATCAACATCAAGGACGGCGGCAAGAAGAAGCGCGGAAGCACACAGTCACTGCAGAGCCGTCCCGAAATGTTTGTCGCCAACGTTGGCAAGGGCTGTGGCACCAGCGAAGGTACCGACTTGATGTTCCCCAATCCTGGCCCAGATGTCGACATGAACTCCAAGAAGACTGCTCCTCCAACTGGAAGCTGCCCGGGATCGACCCCCTATGGCTCTTCGCCTGCTCCTGCCCCCGCTCCTGCGCCTGGAAAGCCTAGTCCATCCGCCTCATCCTCCTCTGCGGGTCCGGCCAAGCCTACTGCCACAACCCCGTCCAAGGTGAACAACGGCCAGACCAAACCGTCAACTCCTACCAAGAAGCCAGAGCCTGTGCCTGTTCCCGCCCCAAGTAGGATCCCTGAGACGCCTTCTGAGGACAACGAAAAGTGCACCCCGGGAGCCTTCGCCTGTTCATCCGATACTCTAGCCTGGCAAGTCTGCGCCGTATCCCAAAGCTGGGTGGTAAGTTCCCCTTTCCGACAACTAATACGCGTGTTGCATTGCTGACAATCATCATTAGCGCATTGCCGAGTGTGGTTCCGGACAGGTTTGCCAGTTTAACAAGGCCAACAACACTCCTTACTGCGTTGCCAAGAAGGCATAAAATGCCTTTTTGGCTTCTAGTTTTCTCTTCGGTAGCACCGAAGGCGTATATGTATATACGATTATGGATGCTTGGAACGGTACTCTGCGGCGTGGAATACCCCAAGCTTCCACTGTATTTAACTTCATGTTCATAGTGACAAATGTTCGCCTGGGTCGGACTTTATAGTTTTAGCAGCTCATTTCATCTTTTCGATGCGGTGCATCCTAGTATAAAGATGCTAGATTTGATGAGAACGATGTTAAATACTATTGTCATCACACATAAGTGATGGCATTTACAATATTGCTTTCCTCTCAGTGTGTGTGTGGTTATGTGTTTATATGAGTTCGTGAACCACACGTAGCATCAGCAGACCAGTAGATCAAACCATTTCATTATTTTAACAATGATAATTTGCAGCTATACGGAAGCACCTTTTGTGCATTCGAGAAATTACGTACCAAGTGCGCGGGCTTTTGGCTTTCAAAAAATTAAAGAAAAAAGCTTTTAAGATGAAAAGCTTTGATGTTGAAATTGAATGACCAATAATTTTTGATTCTCAAATAAACACTAAATAGCAGATCCACGACCGTCAAGTCATCACCGAGCGAGTGGTCGGTCTGGTTCAACACAGTGTTGAACCTCAAATTAATAAGCATGTAAATGAAATAAAAGAGCAAAATGATAAGGATATTAGGTTCAGATTAGACTTTGCCTAATACAAATCTACATTAGCCTACTATTTCAAGTTACTAATGCATGCTCCCGGCCAGCGGCACAGGGTAGCGCCAACGCATCCGTTGCTGGCTAGTACGGTTACTCTCTAGTACACACATACATGTTAAACTCGGTACGCTAACCTCTTCCTTTGTCTCTCTGCGACTGTTGCTGGCCTCTACATATGATTTCCCGTTATCGAATTAACGACTTTAGTAGACTTGATGTGGCTCCGATAAATGTCGCTGGCAAATATCCGTCGGAGTACTCCGTAGGTTCCATTCAGATGTCAAATGGATGAACCCCCACAGTGTAGTTTCGCATTTCCAGCGTGTATCCTATCGTATTGTGACGAGCAGGAAAGTGGATATAGGAGGCTGCCGCTACCTGCTTCAATCTGATGGCGATCCATAATTCTCCTTTAGCTCTACGACCAGTCAACCAGTCTCCCATGCCTCGCAGCATGCGCACAGGGGATCGATGTTTGCGCGATTCCACCATCGTATGGCCGGTCACGCGGCTGGGGTCCCGTGCTTTCAAGGTGCCTGTCATAATTGGAACTGTTGCTGCGAGCTGGGAGCTGCGAAACAGTTCGACACTCTGCCTCTTGGGAGAAAAACACACCACACGTGGGCGGGACGGATGCAGGCCCAGGCGACTGTTTCTTATCTCAAGGTAGCAGCCGAGGTGGAGGCTAGCCCGTAGGTTCACCCGACTCGATGTAACGCTCAGCAACATCCGGCCACCGGGGGGCCATATACGCGACCTTCACGGCTGACCCGACCGCGCTGCAATGGTGCGCGTAATTTGTTCCCCACGTGCCACCTCAGTTCTCCTAGCCAGGGTGTGCGTTGCATCACCCTGTTTGACAACTAGTTAGTTGACCAGTCAGCTAAAATAGTCAGTAGGCCGGCTGACCCATGCCACGGCCCACCCCGACACGGCGTGAAACACAGCGGCTTGTAATGACTCAGCTGCTCAGGGGCCAATGAACGGAAGCACATCTTCTCGAGTGATTCCACGACCCTTCGGAGAAGCCAGTTTATCACACTGGGGTTTCCTCAGAAAAGGCTTAGTGCGGCATGGCATTATTCCAGAAATAACAGTAAATCATGTTCATTACAAGCCGCAACACTAAGCGCGTCAGCATTTGAATGGCTTACCGAGGTGGATTTTCCAGCGCGATTAGATTGGACGAGAATAATAATACTTCTACACCGCTTAGTTCAAATTTGTGGAAGCGTAGTGAGTAATACCACTTTCAAATTGAATCTGAAGGACGTGGTGCCGGAGGCATTGTTCCGGCGAAAGATCCCACGGAAATTGCGGATACAAACTTGGCGTGACATGGTGGTGAGGCATCAAGGTTGGAACGAGGATCGAGTGGAGCCGGCACATTTATCAATGCTCTCATCAAAAATTTTATTTTCATGTGCCGGAGCTAAAAGCTTTCTCTTTTCATAAAAAAAGCATCTTTCAACATCACCCGGATGGCCATGTAGGTGCAAATCATCCATGCCGCGTCAATAGTCTATGAATCGCCAATCTTTCCGGCCGTGAACTGGCAAATTCGTTTCAGCCAAATTAAGACAACAAAACAACAACAACATCAATTAGTTACTTAACAAATATAGGCGCCTTGACTGGTACTGTATAAGCGAGCCGTCGGATTGAGAGCGACTGAAGTTGAACTCAAGAATGGGCTACCAGCGCCGTCGCTAGCAATGTCGCCGGTCTCAAGGCTGTCACTTTTGTCGGACTCGTAGGATTAAAGTGTGACCGCTCTCCGCATATAATTTTCATCATGCAATAAAGAAATGGCACTGCTGACAGTTATGCTAGTGTGATGAGACCAAGCCAAGCTGCAGACAATGCGATGGAGCAGAGCGGCAGTGTCCTGGTTATAATGATGTTCACTGCTGGGTCGCGTCAAGCGACAAGACAACTGAACTGGTGAAAGCGGATAGGTCCTACGGTGTTGTTGCTGGCCCCGATACCCCCCTCGAAGACAAAACATCATGCTACTTCGTGGCAAACTGGGTCCTGAACTCGTACAACGTCACCTCGGGGTTTCTTGACTGTGTGCTTCCGCTTACAAGCTCGAGAAGACTGCCGGCGCACTTTCGATATGCTTTCGGTACCTGTGCTGTGGAATTCTTTAGTAGTTGGAGTGCTGGTCTAGATAACTATGCGCTGCGGCTTTACATCAAGGCCGTAGCTGCAACACGTGCCGCCCTGCGTGATGTCTATATTGCAAAGTAGGACTCGACCATCGCAACAATTCTACTACTCGGAGTCTTTGAGACTTTGACCCCGAATCAGCCGGCAGAAGTTGGACGGCCTTACCATACCGACGCGGTAGCTAAGTTCGCATAACCCGAGGTCATGGTCAGTTAAAAACCAGGCTGAGTCGAATTTTATTTAGTGCGTCCGAAGTCTACATGTAATTCACACTTATGAAGGGGATGATTTGAAGAATTATTATGAGATAAATTGGCTATCATGTAGATTATTTGCATGCTTTTACACCTACGAGAGCCGCTGCGAGACGCAGCATGGTGGTTCAAGTATAGGGCACGCGATCCCCTTTCAACGTGCGAGCGAATGAGCTTTCAAGCTGGACAGCTTTATTCAGAGACAGCGTGCTTCTTCAAAAGTCATAATGCCCACCGGATCAAAGCCGGTGACCTGCTAGAGCTGCTCAACCGATGTCACCGACTAGATCAGGACATGGAGGAACACGAAGCATTGTTAAGAAGTCACTATTCGTAGAAAACTGTAGCTTAGATAAACTACCCTTCCACATATGACTTCTCTGCGGCCGAAATATACCCAGGACGCATTGATGTGTACAAAGATCGTCTTTATATCAGGTACTGCAATTATATGCGCAGTTCTCGTCTCATGTCACAAATCAAGAAAAACAGAAAAAGCAGAATTTTGCTCCATTACGCGTCCTTGCCGCGATTTCTCTCATTTTTCTCGCTATGTGTGCTAGCATTACGCGCAAAATGAGTCCGGATGCAACCTTCAATCATTTTTGTTCGAATGCAACCGCGATCAATCATGCCCAAGCCAAGAAAAATCACATACACCCGACCAGCCAGGGTCCATGGGCGGCCGTTCGAGTTGTATGTATACTCTATACTCTAGACCTCATACTCCAAACAGTCTCTGTAGGTACAGCAGCTCCGACATGTGTAATATGCTTAGCAATGTCAAGTATGGAGAAAAGGATCCGAAGCTATCTAGGTAAACGATAGGCTGCGAGAGTAGTGTGGCTGTCAAATGATGGTGGCCAAGCTCCATTTCGTCTCCACACCAAGGATTCTTTTGGGGGCCGAGACAGAACTCTAACTAGCCTAATCGATTGAAACGGGAGATGAGCAAGCAGGCCATATGGGGCATCCACTGTCCTGACGCACGTTGCTGGAGCATGGGTGGCTGGTCTGACAGGTTGAGGAAAGATTAATGCTCCATTTGGAAGGGAGCTGAAGGTGCAGTGCAACTTTATCACGGAGGTTTTCGAACCTTTCAGGGTTTTATACCATCTTTTCCATCATCCAGACCAAACCTTTACATGATATCCAACGCCGTTACAAATTGTGGCTCCCGCCGGAACGAACAGAAAGCTGTCTCGTAACTCAATGCCAACTACCCAAAGCTTACGTTGGTACCCTCCATAAATCTCAGTTCAGTTAGGGAGACTAGGAGCCTAGTGTGACATGTCCCGCTGTGTCGCTGTTGAATTTGAAGTCGGGGGAGCCTGATGCCATGAACTAGCGGGCATAGCATCCCCGTCGAATCTGCATTACAAGCAAGTCGCGAAGGTACGACACTGGCCTGCACCACCGGCCGGCGTCACTGAGTAATCAGCACTTTGCCATGTTAGATTCTCTCGTTCACTGGGTGTTTGCCTCGAGCTCCAAATTATCGAGAGTCCCGGGTCAATATGTATTTAAGGCCTGAGTAACGGCTTATTTCAATTACTTTGGAGAGGGAGGCACGGTGTAGTAACAAGAGATGGCCTGCCACCTTTCAATCTGGTCAGAGCCGGAAGAAAGCATGCTCGGGATCCCACCTCCAAGCCTGATTATCTATGCAATTGGCAACATAGCATCAGCGAAAGCCTTGGTAGGCCCTGACCATACAGTTATTCTTTAGAGTCATGATAACCGAATTATTGCCTTGGCCGGCTTAAGCTGTCTTCTACGGAAATTTTCACATGAAGGCGGACTTCCGAGACCGGGACGGCGCACCCACGTCATCACGGCTAGCATCACACTGTGTTAGACTCTCCATCATCGCGCGAAGGATTCCAGCATCGATTTGACTCTTCCAGTCGTAAATAGGTTTTTAGGAAATCCATACCAAAAACTCTACACACTCCTACTGTGCTGGACTATAGAGTCGTTGCCGCATGTTATGATTTACCCACTTGGTGACTTGTGGCTAGTGCTCCATGAGTTTGATACAGGGCTAGCTTAAGCTTTAAAATATGGTCGACACTTGTTTTCACCTAGCTATTCTATGTATGCTTATAGCGTTGGCTTCGGTGCTCCCTTTCTTGTTGGCAAACTGCTGAGCAGCCAGCCAGCTATGTAAACTACATCAAATGATATCCTCAAGAGTATGTCGCTCGGTGCTTCTACATTCAATAAATACAAGTCAGGAGAGCTGTGTAACCTTACGCCACTCAACAATTCCTTAAATTTTTTTACATCGCTCTGCAGACATTCTCTCGTCATACATGGATGCATACTTGCTTCAGGAAGTTAGAGAACAATAACCCATTATCTTCATGACATCGGGCTTCGGTGATGTGATACGCATGTTCAAAAGTACTGCGCATTCATTCTCGGGACGGCAAACTGTGATGATTGTGATTGATTTCAGACCCCGGTAAGCAGCGTAGTAAGAGATGTTTCGACTCATGCTCATTGAGAGGTCTGGACTGCGTAGTTTGAGGTTCGCATTTGTCTAGCCAGAGCGGGCTTAGCCGGTGCAAGCGGAAGTCGTGGACAAAGAGTGCCCCGAACACGTACAAGCAGTCCACGTGTTCTCCGATTTTACGTAGGATAGATGCTACGACGCCTATGTTTTCTCCGACTGAGACCCGCTAAGGCAGGACACTAGTTTGGCATTGTTGGATCAATGCGACGGTGATCGCCGCTTAAGCCAGATGCATTGTTCTAGCGCGTGCATCATGGTCACGTCACGCCGGGCTAGCAAGTGCTACGCTGGTCACCGGGTCGCGAAACCTCACGTGGGCCACGTCGACCGCCTCAAAACCGACCTTAGCCCTAACCCTCAGAAGCTCCGATCCTACCCTGACTATGACGTGGGGAAAACTGCTCTTCGACACGCCAGAAGGGTCTGACCGAGTCTGACCAACCAGCGACACCTTGCCGCCCAATGGACTTTATCGGCAGTCCTGCATTGCGTGTCATCCCTCTCGGCCTCCTGGCCCACGTCGTGAGATATACTTCCTAATCTGGCAAGTGGTACAGTGCCGGCTTGGGCCTCTAAACCCTCCATAAATCCGGGGTGTGTCTTGTGCGCTTGTAAGCTGCTAATGAGTGTGTGATCCTCAGCCGCAGTCATTGGACCGTCGACACGCCGTTTCGGCCGATGATGAAATCACAAAGAATCACCGGACACGCCTTTCTTGACTGATGACGTCTGGCCTCGGACCGAGAGGACACAAAAACATAGCTGGATAAAAAAAAAACAGCGATGTGACGTATAATAAACGGGAATGGTAACATGGCGGACTTATAAAGATGACGGGTGAACCCGGCCGATCAGTTCAGATAATGAATAATATCACAAAGACAGACTATACTAGCAAGCAGTCAAGAATTGAATCTCTTTAGCTGGATTTGCCCTAAGAAACTCTTTTTGCATCGTCTCCTCAAGAAACCAGAGTGCATCATAAACAATGATATTGTTACAAGCTGGTGTAGTCGCCGTGGGCCTCGCCGGGTTTGTCAACGCCCGGGGCCCTTGCGACATCTTTGCTTCCGGCGGCACTCCCTGCACTGCCGCACACAGCACCACACGCGCCTTGTACGGTGCTTTTTCCAATGCACTCTACCAGGTCATCCGTGGGTCGGACGGCTCAACAAAGGACATTCCGCCCGTCGCCGCTGGCGGTGTTGCAGATGCCGGTGCCCAAAACTCCTTCTGCACCGGCACTACATGCCTCATCAGCATCATCTACGATCAGTCAGGCAACGGGAACCACCTCACTCAGGCTCCCTCCGGTGGCGCTGCTATCGGACCGGATAACGGCAAAGACTTCTTGGCTGGCGCTGATGGAGCACCCGTCACCATCAATGGGAAGAAGGCGTATGGCGTCTTCTCCACGCCCGGAACCGGCTATCGGAACAATGCGGCTAAAGGAATCGCCAAGGGCGACGAGCCTGAGGGCATGTACGCCGTCTTTGATGGGACTCACTACAACACCGGTTGCTGCTTCGACTACGGCAATGCGGAGACTAGCAGCAACGACACCGGCAACGGCCACATGGAGGCTCTCTACTTCGGTGCTGGTGATGGGTCTGGTCGTGGCACTGGTGCTGGTAGCGGCCCTTGGATCATGGCTGACCTCGAAAACGGCCTATTTTCCGGCTACGATCCCATCCACAACGCTGGAGACCCGACAATCAACAACCGGTTTATCACGGCAATCATCAAGGGCAAGCCGAACCAGTGGGCTATCCGTGGCGGCAACGCCAATTCCGGATCGCTGTCTACCTTCTACAGCGGCGTACGCCCTGCCAACGGCTACAATCCGATGCAGAAGGAAGGCGCAATTATTCTCGGCATTGGCGGCGACAATAGCAACAGGGCTCAAGGCACGTTCTACGAGGGTGCCATGACCCGTGGCTATCCCACAGACGATACCGAAAATGCCGTGCAAGCCAACATTGTCGCCGCACAGTACGCGCCTGGTTCTTTGACTTCGGGGCCGGCAGTCAAAGTTGGCTCGACTATTTCTTTCCGAGCCACTACTGCGTGCTGCACCACTCGCTACATCGCCCACAACGGCGCGGACGTCAGTACACAGGTTGTCTCGGCATCTAGCCCAACCTTACTCAAGCAGCAGGCTAGCTGGCATGTCATCACCGGCCTCGGCAATAGCAACTGTGTCTCGTTTGAATCCGTCGATACTCCCGGCAGCTTCATCCGACACTCCAACTTCCAGCTCTACGTGCATGCCGACGACGGGTCCAAGCTCTTTGCGGAGGATGCCACGTACTGCCCGGTGGCCGGGTTGAACGGGCAGGGAAATACATTTCGGTCTTGGAATTACCCAAGCCACTACTTCCGGCACTACGATACCGTTCTCTACGCAGCGAGCAACGGCGGTCCGACAGAATTCGACAAGCCAGCCTTGTTTACCGATGACGTCAGCTTCGTGGTCGGTGCTGGCTTCGCTTCTTGAATCCAAAGCTCAATAAATGAGCCATCTCTGTATATAAATAGTTTCCGAAACAAATTACAAGCCCCTAAACCGAGAATGTTTATGTGAAATAAGACAATAGCTTGGGAATGCAAGAACAATTTTGTGGTCAAAGTTTACATTTGGCGATCACCTTCGTTGAACCGCATTTTAGCGAGACGTGATAGTACAATCATAGTCATAGCAATATACTTTGCGCCTATTTCTACATTTAAGTACAGGAAAGCTTGGTCGAAGCAGCAACGACTTGTGAATTTCATCAGGAACAGTCAGCTTCATGGTAGCAGAACTAAAGAATACCAAGACTTTTCTATTTTACGTTATATATGATGAAAAGGTCTGTAAGTAAACGGGAATCCGTTACACCTTCGGGATGTTGATATGGATGCCTGTGGAGACATTAAGTGCAACCATTCTTAACAAAGCCTCAATGCCAGCCTGCATTATTCGGGTTACACGGGATAGCGAGATCCAGCTTTTTCCAGCTATGCAAACCGAATCGCCCGCCATGTGTTTTTGATTGACGTTGGTCTAATCTGCCTGACAATTTATATACCCGATAGCGCCAGTTTGCATCCTTACTAAGCCGCAGCCGCTCAGGCATACACGCTGGTTTCCCATCTGGTCCAGCCCTGGAGCATGCACTTTGGTGAAACAAGTTGATGATTGGTAGTGTCCATATTAGCAAGACATGGTTGACTAAAACATGTTGAACGTGTTTATTTTAGAGCTCTATTTGCAATGGGGTCATTCTCTCTCTTCCGAGTCTCGGCCTCAGCTTTCAGTGGCGGCGAGGGTACGCCACCTTGCCGAATTGGGGCGGCGCCTAGTCCGACCGGGGAAACAGCGTTCCAGAGTCCGTTACGTTCCGACGACTGATTCATACCGAAAGACGGCGTCCTCGCCATCATATAAAAGAATTTCCAGTTAGCAACTGAACCCATGCTCGATTACTGTATGGATCTGGACCTCATCAGCGCAGCACGCCCGGCCAAGTGGGAAATGAGTGCCTCCTGCTGGCACCAACTTCTCGGAGACATCGTGCTTCCAGCACCAAAATTAGAAGAGGGAAACGTACGGAGTACCAGATGCACCGTCCAATTTAATAGCCAATCTCGCGAACGTGTGGGAACCAGGTCATGATGCGGCGTTGTGATGACTTGTCGTCCGTCACTGCGGGACTGCCGACTTCCAAAAGCAGCAGATCGGCGGAATGGAATGCGGGAGCTGGAGTAGGAGTTGTTGGTAGGGCAGGTAGTTAGGTAGGGCAGGTAGTTAGCTAGTGCAGGGCTTAGATGAGTAACAACGCTGCGCGACATCGTTGTTTCTCGCTTAACCGTTGCCGCTAGAATCAACACTTGCAACGGCGACGGCTTCGGGGCTAGTCCACAAGAGCACAACAGGTTGTAGCACGAACTTGCATGCATGTTATTAATTAATTGAAATAGTTCAGCCGATAAAATTTTTCATCCGAACCTTGGTGGTTTTTCTTTTGGGCCGCATCCTGCAAATTATTCGACTGCTGACTGGCTCGGACGCTGAGCACGTGCAGCCCCTCGGTTTCCGGCGACGCATGTGACGGTGGCAGATGATGGGATACGACCAAATTTCCAGGCATGGCAAAATGTTGTGCAAATACAACTATTGCCTGCCACAAAAGGGATTATCCCACCACAATTTGCGCACTGGTAACCATATTGCCTTGCGCTTTGATACCTGGGGAAGATTACACCCGTCGTGGCAAATTACTTCTGGCGTGGGAATACGAATAGCGCTAATGCCGAATAATCGACATCTTGGTGGCTTCGACAGATTTGCCCCC